>PVKS010032503.1:0-22260 GCA_004027875.1 Aplodontia rufa | reverse complement strand
AGATGGGTGGAGAAGTCCTTGTCCACCAAGAGCCCAGGGAGGCATTCATTTTTCCCCCTTAGGATATTATAAAGAGTGCTATTAAGTCAGTTGCTGCATGTCCAGTTTCTTCCTACTAATATGTACTAAGGAAGCAAAAGTATGCATATAGGGTTCTAGGATTTAACCCAGCAAACTCTAAATGCAGTAGTATGTTCTCTAGTTGGTTAATGAAAGTGATCTAGTGGTCTGAAAGTCTTAAAACACCTGATTTCCTACCAAGAATGGAATGGCACGCTATTGGATAATTGGGTTCATTTGTCATCCCTTAAATACTCTTCCCTTTCGCTAATATTTTTATAGAAAAAATATTAAACATTTTTTTTCACTGAAGAGTGTTTTGGAGAGTTGGAAAGTGTGGTGGCGATACACGAGATGCCCGGAGATATTCTTGCTGCTGTGTGAACTCTAAAAGGAAGAGTGCAGCCTTTCACTCCAGTTCCCAGTGCCCAGAGCCCAATTAAGGAGACCATTTAAAATGTGAATGAAAATGACAGGCACCTAAGAGTAGTCACTTACAAGAGAGAAACACTGCCAGTTCTACCATTTCAGTCCAACAGATGATGGACTACACAGAACATCCAGACACTCATGACGCCATGCTGCCTTGTTTGACATCAAGGCTCTAGAATGTTCCTACTCCTAAACTTATTTTGTAATAGTGAATAATTATGGGCTGGAGCAGTGGCTTGGCGGTTACAGCGCTCGCCTGGCATGCCAAAGTACACAAGTTCAAACCCCAGCACCACGTACACAACAAAGTCTCAGAGCAATGAAGGCCACATACAAAACTAAATAAAAATTGTTTCTCTCTTTCTCTCTCTCTCTCTCACTGTTCCTCTCTCTTTAAAAAAAAATAGTGAATAATTATAAACAACCAAAATGTCCAATTTTCAGGAAATGGTTAATTGAATTATGAAACATTCCTAATATGAATTCTCAATTATCAATGATCACATAGTTATTGCAATCCTTAAAAATATGGAAAAGACTAAAGGAAAATGCCTGGAAAAGGTACTAACTTCATGTTAGAGTGATGAGATCATTATTCATTTTCTTCCGAACTTACTCTGCAATTATATATTAGAAAATACAGGTACTAAATAGTTAGTTGTTGTTATTTCTGAACAGAAGAAAATTAAGTGGACTGTAATGATCATCCCACTCTCTTCTATTATCTCAACCATGACAAAATCTCAAGGGGTCCCTTCGGGAATATTACTCCTGACTTTACAAAAATGAAGATGTGTAGGCAGATTAATAAAAGTAAGCACAGCAGAAATGAAAATGTGAGTGGAGTTCAGAAATTTGGCATTAGCGAATGTGTCTCTAAGTGCGGTGAAGTAGAAAGAAGGCAAACCAGCATCTGACAGGTGCAGTGGCAGAATAAAGATTGTAGGTCCCAGACCTTGGAACCTGTGAATTTTATATTATATGGGAAAAAGAATCCTTGCAGAAATGATTAAGTGAAGGTTTTTGTGATGGCAAGGTTATCCTAGATGGGCCCCAGCTGTAATCACAAGTCTCCTTAAATGAGAGTCAGATGGAGCTTACACAGAGGAGGCGGCAATATGGCCATAGACGGAGCTGAGAGAGATGGAGCCACGAGCCAGGGAAAGCGTGACCAGCAGAGCTGGCAGAGGCAAGAAGTAGACTCTCCTCAGATCCCCCAGAGGGAGCACAGCGCTCAACTTCAGCCCAGAGACAATGGACTTCTGGTCTCCAGAATCGTGAGGGTCAATTTCTACCATGATAAGCCATGTTGAAAATTTGTTACAGCAGCCACAGGAAACTAGTACCCATAGACAATGAGATCAGCAGAATTGCTGGTGTTGGCAAAAAAGGAAAATGAAGAAAACTAGAAAGCACACTCAGAGAATCCAGGCAACGAGACCCTCATGTTCAGCCGGGAGGTGGTCTTTGTGGAGATAATCAAGGCTCTGTCCTGAAGACATGATTCTGCATTTGACAGAGGTGTTGCTTCCAAGCCTCATCAACTCATGCACCATGTCTGAGAGCAATGGGAATCCCAGCTTGGGCTGTGGTAAACCTATATTTAGAAAGAAGCTGTAGGCGGTCCCGTCCCTAAGCTACTCATAATCAACACATCAAGAAATGTAGTTAAATGAAAGCCATTTCTCTACTCTTGACAGTTCTGACACCCAGTGTGTCACCAACAAACTCTCCACCTCTCTCTAGACACCTACTGGTTGTCTTACATCTACCCAGAGTTGGTGCCAGACCCCTTTGGAGCTCCTCAGTCCCACAAAACTTCTCCCAACTCAGATGTCAGTCACAAGCCCCAGGTCTCTGTTACTTCTGCCAACTTGGTTACAAATCATGAGTTCCTACAACCCCTACCTTAGGTGTGATAGTTCAATAATTTGCTCACAAAACTCAGGAAAATAGGAACTGGAGTGGTGGCTTAGTGGTTGGAGCACTTGCCTGGCATGCACAAAGACCCAGGTTCAAACCCCAGCACCACATATACAATTGTCAGAGAAACAAAGGCCAGATGAAAAAAATAAATAAAATTGATTCTGCCATTTTCTCTCTCCCTCTGTCTTTAAAAAAAAACAACTCAGGAAAATACTTTAATTACTATTACAGATTTATAATACAAGACACAAATGAACAGCCAGAGGCAGAGGCACATACAGCAAGGTCCAGAAGGGTCCCAAGCCTCGGAGCTCCTGAGTCCCGGAGTTTGGGATGTGCCACCCTCCTAGCACATGGACACTGTCACCAGGCTAGAACCTCCCAGAAGAGCGTTGCTTAGGGTTCTTATGGAGATTCGATCGCATGGACATGATTGATTAGATCACTGGTCAGTGGTGATGGGTTTGATATTCAGCTCTTCTCCCCTCCCCGGAGGTAAGCAGGTGCAGTTGAATGTTCCAACCCTGTGATCCCAAGATTAGTTCCTTTGGCAATCAGCTGCATCCTCCAAGTGTCACCTCCTGAGTATAAATTCAGGCACTGTGAATGACAAGACTCTTCTTCACTAGCTTAGTGACAGGAACCAGGAGCAAAGAGCAAATATATATTTTTATTGTATCACTCTAGTGATTTAAACACTGTAGAACAAGACTCCAAATTTGAAGCATGACTAGAGAAAGAAGAAAACACGCATATCTGTTGATAAATAGTCCTTCTATGTATCACTTCATAAATCACACTGACAATGATGACATGCAGACATGAGTTGCTCCTCACATCCATAAAGCATATTTTGAGCACAGGGGCTGCACACATGGTTGGCCTCCTACGCTCCCTTTTCCTTCATTCATTCCCCAGTCTAACTTCTTGACCTGAGATTCTTATGAGTTTGCCTTCCTCACCCTGCCCCCATTAAATTTTATGTATTTTTAAAATTTAACATATAACAAACACAATAAAACCCATCTATTTACATTGCTTGTAAATAAACATTACAAATAAAAATGAAGTCCCACTTCACTACCAGCCCCAATGGAATTACTCACCCTTTTTCCCATTAATGTTTGGCTTTAATTATTCTAGTCTCTTTTTAAGTAACATAGATGTACATCACCATTAGTGTTCTTATTACATAGTGTTATACTGTTATTTATTTTTATGTAACTTGCTTTTTTTTCAATTTTTTTTAAGATTTATTGACAAATCCAGATCTAATTCATTCAGCTTATCCACTATATGGTCCTATGTCTAATCATTTCTCATTTAGGTGGGACTTAATTTTTCACTTCTAATTTCTGGTAATCACACATGGAATTGTCCAGATACAATGAAAGAGCATATGATTGAAAGCTGATTTATCAGTCAGCCTCTGCTGTGTAACAAATGCCCCCAAAACTTAATGCCTTTAAAAAGAGCAGTTGTTTAGTAACCCACAATTCTATCCTATGGTTCAGCAATCTGGACAAAACTTAGCTAGGTAACTTTTCTGGGCTCACTCGTGTAGCTGCAGTGAACTTCATCTCAGCTGAGGCTGGTTGATCCAGGATGGCCTTACTAGCACAGCACACCTGGTGGCCAACAAGCTGCCAGCAGAGAGGCCACAATTCTCTTCCAATGTGGTCTTCCCAAAAGGCTAGCACAAGCTCACTCATACTGTGCCCAGGGTTCACAGCAGAAAGGGCAAGCTGCAGTGCACAACTGTTTTGCAAGCACACATCATCCTTGTTGATTTCTCACTGGCCTCAGTCTCTGAGGAGCTTGGACTACACATGTACACTCTGAACCTGGCTGACAACTTATTTTTTATTCTGTTCCTTGAGGTTTTTATTTCTTGTGTTAAAAAAAAATCCATGCATTTTACAAGGAAAAGTCAGAGCAGTAAGCATTGTTTTAGGGGGATCTGAAATACTTTGAAATCTTTTCCTCACATTAAGCTCTGATGTATGTCCTTGATAGACTGACTCATGTCCTGGTGTAGAAGAAACACCAAATGGAGTGGATGATGAAATTTATGCGAAAAATAAAAAGTTCAGACTTCTACTTCACACCAGAAGCAACACTGCTTCCAGAGCCTCAATCAGAGAGCCTAGAGGGGCCCTGATAAGGATCAGAGATGGGGAAGACTGAGACTTTAGTTACCTTGCACTGTTAGGATTCAGGCAATGTCAGGGTCAGGTGCCAGGGACTAGAGAGGCACTGAGCTGAACACAGTGATACACACCTGTAATCCCAGCTACTCAGGAGGCTGATGCAGGAGGATCACAAGGGGCAGGTCTGGACAACCTAGCAAGACCCTGTGTCAAAGTAACTTTTTTTTTTTAAGGCTAGGGATGTACCACAAAAAAATAAAATAAAATAAAGATAAGAAAGAGGGATGTTGATCAATGATCTTTTCAAGATATAAGAATTAAATTGGACATGTCCCACTTTAGAACTGAGAAACTACTTAAGAAAACTATTATTTACCATTTTTATCCCATGAAACTTCTTAGAATACAAAGAAACTACAATGGAAAAAATTCTTTACAGTCATGCACTTTCCAAATTTTAAATTAAATTACCTCTTATTTCTTGGAAACAGACCTTCATTAACCATATTCCATTTCTTGGAAAAGAGTTTAAATGGTCAACCACATAGTAAGTAGGATTCTTTTTTTCCTCCCAGAAATAATTTTTAAAATTGATACATCATGCTTTTGAGTAAAACTGGGAAGTTTATTACCAATTTTTAAGTTTAGAAAAGAGTTATAAATTTAAAGTGAAATCATCTCCTCTTTGATTTTGTCCAGTAGGGGCTCAGCAGTAGAGCACTTGTCTGGCATGTGTGAGGACCATGGTTCAAACCCCAGCACCACATACACAACGAAGTGTCAGAAAAACAAAAATCAGATAACAAAATAAATAAAAACCAATTTTATCCAGTGGTTTAATTTCAGGTTGTCTGTAGGACATACGGTGACTGAAGCTATGAGTGGAATTGATCACCTTAACAGAACCAATGACCAAGTCCTCTATCCTCAAATTCAGCATCCTGAGCCCTAAGACCCCGGGGAGGCTGTGCAGTTCTGAGTCCCAGGAAGGTAACTTGTGACACTTTGACAGCCTCCACCTAGGGTCCACACAAAAGACAGCTCAGCCATCTGTGGAAGATCATAGTCCCATGTCCGAAGGTGAAGTCATCATCAGAAATCGTGATCCGTTGGGAGAGTATCCTTTATTCATCGCACACTTCATGCACACTTATCCTCGCAGGGGGGACTTAGTGCAATGGAAAATACACCTAAGCCCCTTCATCATGCAATGTCAACCCTGGAAGTGTCAACCAGCAAGAGAAGGATTTATTTAAATTGTGCTTCTCATTCTTTGCAAGGTGCATTTGCTGGTAGCAGTGCCAATGACCAGCACCTTTACATTTTTATGAAGTAGACAATCAATTTCACCCAGCGTTTGCATTGTTCTCTTGTTCCATCTTTAACAGAATAGAGATGCACAACGAAGTCTTTAAGCAGGGCGAAGAGGTCTTAGAGGTTCTGAAATGCTAAAGGACAAACTCATATTTGTACAGTGAATAAAAGAATTGGCAGAATGTTGGCTTTCCATCACCGTAACAAAACATCCAAGAAAAACAGCATACAAGGCAGGCATTCTGTTCACAGTTTCAGAGGTTTCAGTCGCGGGCCACTTGGCCCTGTGGCCTTGTACCTATGGCAGCACACTACAGCATCACAGAAGTGTGTGGCGGAAGAGGCTGCTCACCTCGTGTGCCTGCCAGCGAAGACAGACACAGGAAGGGGCCAGGGTCCCAATAGTGCCTTCAAGGCACACCCCCAGTGACCTTATTCCCACTAGGCCCATCTCTTAAAGCTTCCACCACCGGGGCTGGAGCGGTGGCTCTGCAGTTACGGTGCTTGCCTTGCATGCGCGAGGACTCGAGTTCAAACCCCAGCACCACGTACACAACAAAGTGTCAGAGGAATGAAAGTCACAGGAAAAACTAAATTTAAAAAATTGCTTCTCTCTCTCTCTGTCCTTCTCTCTCTTAAAAACCTTCCACCACCTCTTAAACATCTCTTAACAGCACCACAGGCTGGGGACCAAGCCTTCAAAATACAGTCCTCTAGGGGGACATTCAAGATCCAAACTGCAGCATGCAGATAAGTTATAATTAGGGCAAGTGGGAAGTGCTTAGGAAAGGGAAAGAAACCACCCTGGAGGCCGTGGACTCGGCCCTGAGACTCTGCATGGACTGCTCTGCCCCAGTCTGAGTCTAGCTTGCTCTCTGCTCTGAACCCTCCTCCCTGCCCCTTCCCAGAGTCCTCCTCTCACACATGGGCTTCAGCACCAACACAGCCACCACACTGCAACAGCTGGATTCCCAGAGGCAGGCCTGTAGGCTGAGGTTCTGACAAAGCGCAGGGTGGAGCTCATCTCAGGGAGGCAGTGAGTGCATCCATACTGCCCTGCCAAGGGTGCTCCGCCTGGGAACTTCAGGGTGCTGGGTGCTTGTCATGGTGAAGGTGTGCATGGTATGGAGCTGACTATCATCTGGGAGTGGAGCACTTAACATTCACCCACACGGGTGCCAGTGGGGTGGAGACTGGGTCCCATGTTGGTCAAAGCCCTGGAGGAAATGACAGGCAGCCCTGGCCCCCAGGTATGCTTCTGAGAGGAAGTTCCTGTGGAACAGAAGGGCTCATGAATGAAAAGCTTTGGAAATGACCTCTACAGCTTGTTCCTGATACAGCTTAGGGATCGCATTTCTTTTCTTTTCTTTTTTTTTAAAGAGAGATGGACAGTGAGAGAAAGCAAAAGCGAGAAACAACTTCATTTAGTTTTTCATGTGGCCTTATTTGCTCTGAGACTTCGCTGTGTACGCGGTGCTGGGGTTTGAACTCTCATACTCCGCATGCAAGGTAAGCGGCCGCCGTAACCGCTGAGTCACTGCTCCAGCCCCAGGGATTATATTTCTTAAGACCTTTCCTGATTTGTTGTCTGGCCTCTGAAGTGGCAAGAAGATGAATTGTGATCCTGGAGATATGTTAGGAAATACACAGGACAGAGCTCTATAACAAGTCAGGTACCCAAATAGTCAATCACACAACAGAAATGTGTGCTTGCACATGCTGTCACTGGGTACCAGCATCAAGCTGTGATGTGAAATTTAATGGAAAAGGAACAAAAGCAAAATGAACAAAAAGATTTGAATTGAGGAACAGACAAATAATTAAAGGAATGTCCCTAGTTTCAGTGTCATGGTGATAGAAAGCAAGGATGTTTCCAACATGTACTTAAGAAGATTCTGGGGCTGGAGCAATGGCTTAGCTTCTACCATGCTTACCTGGCATGTTCAAGGAAGGAGGACGCAGGTTCAAACCCCAGCACCACGTACACAACAAAGTGTGGAAGTGTCTGAGCAACGAAAACCAGATAAAAAACTAAAAATAAAATTGATTCTCACTCTATCACTGTCTCTCTTTCTTAAAAAGAAAATCTTTCTCTATTTTGTCTTATTATTATTAAGAGTGAAAAGAAAGCACTGTGGTGTCTACAACATTTAGATTAGCAGGAGGATCCTGCAGGCATGTGCCAGTAATTTCTTCTACAAGTTGGCCTCAGGAAAAGAGGTTAGCTAGAAATAGAAGAAAAAAATAGTACCCAGAGAGAACGCCTTTTCACAACTGGAAAATCTGACTAAGAAAGGGAACATATCCATGTACTAGTATTAGAGGAAGTTCAAAATGAAAAATAGCTGTTAGCCCTTGCAAAGCAGAAATGACCAACAGATGGCCCTAGAGAGGAGTCACAAGTCATCTCATCACCAGGGCATCCATGAGGGAGAGCCTTTTCACAGTAAGCCTGCCATCTGCTTTCTTCTTTCTCATTCTCCCTTTGCTCAGGATCCCTGTGCCTGACCAGCATGTTCACCGTGAGGAAGGCAGGCTGGCTGCACGCTGCAGGAGCATGATTCCCTTCCAAGGGCAACTGGTGATGTCTAACTCAGTTGACCTTGTTTCTAGGCAACAGCACTGCCTCAAAGAAGTCGCCAATCTGTATAAGATGCAGAGGCTTTGGTAAGAGCTCAAACATCAGGTAATGTGCTCAGCTAACACGTGAGTCCCTGGGTTTCATCCCCAGCATCCCAGGAAAAATCAAGAAGCCCTCAAACATCAGTCACAGAGGAATACCAATGGTCTCTAAGAGCAGTGCTTAAGAGGGCTGGAGCGGTGCCTCCGCGGTTATGGTGCTTGCCTGACATGCACAAGGGCACAGGTTCGAACCCCAGCACTACGTGCACAACAAAATGTTGAAGCAACGAGGGTCACATAAAAAACTAAATAAAATTGATGCTCTTTCTCTCACACTGTCCCTCTCTCAAAAATAAATAAATAAATAAATAAATAAATAAAAAGAACAGTGCTTATCCATGCTAGACTTTTCTACGCTTTCTGAAGCAAGGGAAGGGGTAGAACTTCACCGTCCGTGTTCATTGCACTTGACCTCTGGAAAGAGACTGCTGCTGTCTGTTGTCTGCCCTTTCCCAAACACCCAGGCACCTCTTTGTCCTCCCCAGTGATATCTGACCTTCCTGGGGTCACCTTCACACTGAGCCTTTGGAGGGGAGACCTCGCCTTTCAATGCCAGCACCCACTGGAGTTTCATCGCAGATTTCACAGCCAAGCGGAGTTTTCAGGACAAAACTGGGTTTGGGATGAGAAAGAAATTTCTATCATTATCAAGTATTCAAACCCTAGATTCTTGAGTGACTGAGGAAGAAAAGCTTATTGCCACATGGATTAGACAAAGTAGGAATTCACAACAACTCTTAGTACCACTTCTTTCCCCAATTTATCCACAACCTATGTACATAAAAGCAGCTTTGGGTTATCTAAAGCTTTAAAAAAGCGAATATGCTTGAGTGAAAAAAACAATGCATAATTATTCTGACTTTGCAAGTGATATTAATAGCCATTTTGCCCATGTAATGATTATCTTGTTTAAATGACAAAGTGTCCAGCATTGTCTCTTGTTACTGAAGATAGATGATCTGAAATACTAAGTATTGGCATTCCAGGAATAAGACCTGTACACCTTGGATGCTAGAGAATTAGAGATAATCCCAACTCAGTTCAAAATTTAGAGGCTGGGGTATGACTTAGTGCCTGAGCACTTGTGTGAGGCCCAAGGTTCCCATTCTAGCACAAAAGAAAAAAAAATGTAGGTGATTCACTTGCAGTGTGAGATGCTCTTATGTACAGGGCAGACGGGCATATTCCCAAATATAAGAATATAAAGGCTGGCTCAATCACCACTTTACAGGTCCCAAATCCTGGTCCCTCTTGTTCATGTATTAACCATCCACTCCATTGCCAGCAGTACAGTACCTTAGGGACAAAGAGGAGGAGTTTCACCAGGGAATATCACTGCTACTGGTGTACAGCACGACTGATCAATCAGGCATGCTGAACACAATTCTATGAAACTGACTCAATGCTAATTTTTGAAATCAAAAGTTGTGTGGGGCTGGAGCGGTGATGGCTCAGTGGTTATGGCACTTGCCTTGGCATGCACAAGGACAGAGGTTCAAACCCCAGCACCATGTACACAATGAAGTGTCAAAGCAATGAAAGCCACATGAAAAACTAAATTGATTCTCTTTCTCTCTCACTGTCCCTCTCTCTTGGAAAAAAAAAAAAAAGTTGTGTTCAGAAAGAAACGGCACTATTCTTTTTTATAATACTAGAGTTAAAAAACTAATACCAAATGCTTCATGCTATCTGTAGGATAAAGCTCAGAGACTCAAGTTAGAAACTTTGGCAATGTGGATTTTGACACTTGGTTAGCCTCAGATCAAAAGAAGTATTGTCTCTACTGAAACAGCAAAGGACCTGATGGTTTCAGCTTGTCCTCTGCTGCCCTCTTTCAGGCATATGTCCTATAACACATTTTAACAATAGCCTCCAACTTTCCTGTCCCTTACTTCTCAGGCTTTGTCCTTTCCTTCAACGGTGGCAACTAGAAGAGAGTGGTGTATCCACACGGGTACATACTCCACTCCAGAAAGGGGTTGAAGAGAGGTTCCTGGAGTATCAAATCCACTCTCTCCTTTGTTCCCAGCAGAATCGTGAAATACAGAAAGGCCAACCTGACTTCCAACTCTACCCCCAGAGACAGGAGCTGATAAATAAACAGGGGCACTAGTCAAATTGTGCAGGGCGGCACTAATGTTCAACTCATCACCTCTAACCAATCTGAAAAAGCTGTCCTGAGTTCAGGTGTGCTTCCAAGGTGGCAAAGTTCATGAGCAAATAAGACACAAATTATAGGTATGGATTTTCAAAGTAAAGCCATGCCCACATGGGAGGGGTGGATTTGTCTTACTCCTGCGTCTATACAATATTACTGACTTCTTTCACACTCAGAGTCTGGACCTCTGATTTAAAAAAAAAATAACATTAACACCCAGACAATAACTTCATTCTCCTCTATTTAAATTACCTACAGATATTCAACAGCCTGACCATGCCCAAGAAGCAGATACTGTCATCTATGCATCAACATGAGAACATCAACTACTGACTTCAAGCCAGATCATGTCTTAAACATGAGACATATAGCAGGATGTGTCCCAAGAATTACTTGTACATGCTTTGATATTAAAAACAGTCCTTCCTGGATAGAGACAGTGGTACATGCCTATAACCTTAGCTACAATGGAGGCCGAGGCAGGAGGGATCATAAGACTGAGGCCAACCTGGGCAACTTACTGAGACCCTATCTCAATATAAAAAATGAATGGGGATGTACCTCAGTGGTAGTGTGCCCATGGGTGAAATCCCCAGTAAGGCAAAAAAAATTAGCCTTCCTTTGAAAGAGAAGAGACAAACATCCAAAGTCGTTGTTGGCCAGTCTAGTTCTTTAACGGCCATTTGCATATAATCACTCCTATAATAGAAGTGGCTTACAACTCAACAGTTCCCTGCACTCACTAAAAAATAAATGCTGCTCAGCCATTATTTAATCACAGATACCCATGTGCACAGTACCCTTTTGTAGTTTGACACATTGATGTGTAAATTTGAGTAGGAAAAGCAACTGATGATGAAAAGTTCCATAATATTTATTCCACTTTAAAAAGGGAAAATAATAACCAACAGAGTGAGATGTTCTGATTCATTGCATGTTAAACTTCAGTAAGCCTAAAGAATTACTTGGAGAGCTTAAGACATAAATTGCTGGGCCCTGCCCACAGAAATTCTGATTAAGTAACCTGGAATATGGTCTGGTTATTTGGTTTTGTTTTTTGATGCTAGGAACCGAACCAGGGCCTTTCATATGCTGAGCACACACTCTCAGGAGCTCTACCACTGACCTATACCACCAGCCCCAAGAGGATTTATATTTGTAGAAAGCTTCCAGTTGTTGACACTGTTGTTGGTCCTAGGATTACACTGGAGAAATTAAGTGCTGATAGAATTAGGATATTGCGACTTAAAACCTAGTATATGAATAGACTGACTCCTGGCAAAGCCGCATAAATATAAGAAAATGCATTTTTTTCTTACAGATTCCTTCTACATTTCTTAAAAATCTGGACAGGAGGTGTAGCTTAGTGAAAAGCACACAAGGCCTGAGTTCAGTGACCCTCAACAAGGTCCACATCATCTTGCTCATGTTCATCTTGACAATATGCTACTTTCGGGGTTTTTTGGTTTTTTGCAAAATACTTTAAAGCAAAGCTTTTTAAATATTACTGAACATTTTGATCACCTTTAAGGAGATAAAAGACTGATTCTAATTCAGGTCAGGCACAAGGCCTGAGATTCTACATTTCTAACAAGCTCCTGGGTGAAGATTTGATAGCATATCCCTATAGGTGCTGGGAATTATTGTGATCTCCATTTTCAAAGTACATCAGACTTGGTGACACTTTTTTCCACCTAGCAAAATTTTTAGTGCTCAGTAATGCCTGAGTTTTAAGCTGAAAAGTTGCTTTCAGGAATAAGAAAAGCATACATGAAGCACTATCCAACTGCTGCTTCTGCTAAGGTTCACCAGTTATCAGTGACTGCCTAACCCTGGCTGCACAAATCTGTGTGGTGCCCAGGCAGCAGCAGTTTAGGTCCAGAAACACTGAACTGGAAGCTGCTCCTTTCCATAAAATGGTCAGAGAAGAACTCAGCTCTATGTCAGAAACAAATGCATTGCTTTGCACTCAATTTCAACCTCTTCATATTTTTTAAACTTCTACAATTTGAGTCCACCTACCGAGAATTCGTTCCTCCACAGAAATACTGAACAGGAAAGTGTCAAGTATTGAGGGCTGAGGGCCTTTCAGCATGGGAATTATGTTATCTGAACTAAGGACATGCAAATCTCTCTAAAAGAAAAAAACAAAAAAATATAAGCATGGAATCAAATAATACAATAGGATTCTATTTGAGAAAAATGATTTGAAATCTACTAATAAATCAGTAGATTGGTCTTGTGTCAAATAGTTAAATTGGCCAACTTATTACTTCTTGCTATCCATATATACCACTTAACTACCCTCTAGAATTCTACCAGCACACTTAACACTTTAGAATTTTAAGACCAACATTTAGATGTCCATGAATACAACTGTTAATTACAACTGATTAGTTCAGAATTCCTAAAACAATTTGTCACAACATATATAAGCACTGCTGTAACATTGTGCACGGTTTAAGTTTACTATACAAAGTGATTTAAATTTAAAATGTTATTGGAAATTTTTCCATTATCTTATTTTTTCCCCAAGAGAGAGGGACAATGAAAGAGAAACAATTTTTTAGTTTTTCATGTGGCTTTTGTTGCTCGAGACTTCGTTGTGTACATGGTGCTGGGGTTTGAACTCGTGTACTTGTACATGCCGGGCAAGGGCTGTTATAGCTGAGCCACCGCTCCAGCCCTTCCATTATCTTTTTTCAAAGTCAGGTTTTTAAAATTAACATTTAATGCTGAAGTGATGATTGCATTTTATTTACTAGCAGACATTACCTTCCCAACAGAAATTATATAGATTGCCTTACTCAGTTAAGTAAATGAAATATTCTGGGTAACAGATTGCTGTGACCCCTGTCACTTAGAATATACCGGTTCTTCGGGGTTTGCTTCAGGTACCATTCTACCAGTATAAGGCTCATTTTCCAATTATGAGTTTTTCTTAATCATAAATTCTTTAAGACAGAGGGATAGTCTGATTTTGGTTACCAAATAAGTAAACCCTAAATAAGTAAGCATATCCTAAATAAGTAAACACAAATGTAGGCCTTATTTTATTCTAGATGAATTTGCAACAGTGATATCTACATTTACTACTGAAACAAACATCTCCTGCTTGGCTAGATACAGTTATTACTCTCATGCTTTTCCCAAGTCCATTTTTCTTCATATTGATTTCTTTTAGATTTAAATCTGCAAGCTCTCAAGTATTGGTACTACATTTTCCACTGTGTGCCTCCTCCCAATTTTTCTTTCTCTGAAAAAGATAACTTCAGTGACCACCATAAAGTTTTCTTCAGCCTTAACATTTTTTTAAAATTATTCTTTCCAAAATAAAGTCACACTACTTATTTAAGAATTCACCTTTGTTTTGAAGTCGTTAGTTCAGGGAACATGAAATAAATCCAAATTATAACTTACCATACAAACTAAACTAAGTTTGGTTTTATATTAGCAGCAGAAATTCCATATTTCATAAAATTCTGCAGTACTTGTGATACAAATAAATCAGAATTTTCAATTGTATATGAACAGATGAAAACAACTAACAGAAATATGAGAGAAAGAAATCTAAGCATAGCAAGAGAGATAATGTCCTAAGGAGAAGAGTGAGGAAAAAAATTTTAAATGGAAAGAAGAGACCACTTTAAGGATTATAAAAGTTATATTTATTCACGATGCTACATTTATTGCATTCCCTTAGAAAAATGGAGAACTGCTTATGTACCCAATTTGCACATATAAAACTTTATACAAATTATGTGTAGCACATAAAGGCCTCTGGTACAGCTAAAATCCTGACACTACAATTTGGGTATTCCTGCTTCAGGGTCTCCAGTTTATCAAGTCTGTTCCATAGAAAATAAAAACTGGAATTATACTCAGTCTTCCTGCTAACACTTAGAAATTATTTTAAAATATAATAAAATAAAATTTTCATTTACTCTAAAACTAAAAAAAATACTATAAACTGGGAGTGAATACATTTTGTTACCAATTTTAACAGTATGACAAATTCACACCTTATTGTATTTGGGTTTTTCTAAATTAAAAAAAAAATCACCTTAGTTCTGACATTATCTTTCTAAGTTTTGACTGCTTCAGAAGGTCATTTGTCAAAATATTTACCAAATACTTAAAAAATAATAATAATAATATTCCTTTTACAAAAATGGTACAACACCTTAAGGAACCAGAAAATACTAAGTGTGTCTTTGGCTATACAACTAAAAGGCCATTCTTCCAATAGAATAGGGCATATGCACTTCAGAACCAACTCTAAAAACAGAAAGCATAACAGAAATATGCATAGAAATTAATTATAATTTGTCTTGCCTTTTTCCCCATTCTATAAGCAAGGAGAATGCAATTTACATAATCTTTCCAGATGAAACTCAATAGCACTACAAAGAAAATACCCAAATTTCTGCAAAAGGCAAAGTGAATTAAAACAATTACACAACCAAGTGAAGAGTGAAGGGACAAATGTTATTTGCAATTTTTTTTTACTTGTTTGCTTGTTTAAGCCTTACAAGTGTAGAAATCAAAGCTGATAAACAAAAGGTCACAATCTTCACAAATGGACTAAAATAGAAAAATAAATCAAATGAAACATTTATTAATAAATGAAGCCTATTTTATTACTTCAAGTGTTAACGATAAAAAAAATTTCAGCACAGCTGTCGCATTTAAAAAAGTGAAACTACATACTATATTTCTAGCTCAGTAAACAGATGAACCTGATGTCTTTGAATGACATAACAATTGAGCATTGTACAGTACATCTTATGAAGACCCGTAAATTAAAGAACTACTGGTTTAAAGTTAGTGATTATGAAACAAATATGCATTCATAGCTTCAGCTTCTTTTTTCTTCCTCGGCCATCAGGTGCTCCATCCATTTTACGTTTCTGTGTCTATAAACAAAAAAACAGAAGTATTGTTTTCATGGCAAGAAAAATAATACATGACATATATCTACAGACACAAGACAGTTATTATTAACTGTTACATAGTAACAGTAACTACAAGAACTTTCTCCCAAACTATCTTTCAAGACAAAATATCAAGTCCCCAAATAATCTTACTATTATTACATACCAAAATAACTTTTCCCCTTGAAATGCTTGCCTTAACATTACTAACACATCACAGGGACAATGAGCCAAAACTTAGAAGCTAATAGTCAAGGTTGTAAAGCCATTATTTTCCTCATATTTCTTATATTATTCTAAAATTCTGACCTGCTTTACCAAAACAAGTGTGCCCTCTGGGCATCCATGGGACATACCTTTCCATATATTCAGGAATCCCAGTAACATAACATGACTTTTCCTACACAATGCAATGAAGTTTCATTTATACTTTAAAGGGATTTAACTGTATTAATTACAGAAAACATTAAAAAATTAACAAAAAAAAAACCCTTAACACATCAGTAATACTCAAGTAGTATTCAAATACTTGGCGAAAAAAAGAATAAAATTTACATGGTCTGTATATCTTCACATATTCATGAATACTTACTGAAGGTTTTGGTCCTCGTTTCTTTTTCTCTGCCTTCTCCTTTTCTTCTAGTTCCATATTTTCTCTTTCAATCAAAGTAATTAAGGTATTACACCTCCTCTGGAGCTCCTGAGTTACAAACATAAATTTTCATGATAAACTTACATTTTCCATCTACAAATTGTTCTGACTTTAATTTTTAAACAAAGGTTATATCTTAGTACAGTTATATAAAATCACTCATACATAACTGTTCAAATAAAAACAAGCAGACTTTATTTTTCATGTAGAATCCATGATTTAATCCTATGATTAAAAAATTAAGATATGTGACGGTTTTATGACACTCTTTAAAACTATGCCAATTTATACTCTTCACAAATCCTTTCATTTAGGAATTGAAACAGTGAAAATGAACATCTGAATATATGCAAATATATGCAAGGCTGTTAACTTATTATCTGTAGCTTACAATTCCATGCCATTTATATACAAATTTGGGGGGGGGGGGCTGAGGACAAATAGGGGCCTTGCGCTTGCTACTGAGCTAAATCCCCAACCCCTATATCACAAATTTTTAAAAATCAATAGTACCTATATCTGAGGGTCAAAATCAGCTGGAACTTTAACATACGCATAGTCTTTCCCTTAAAAGCATTTTCACTAAAACTAAAGTAGCAGCATGTGCCACCTTTCACAATTTTGGAAAAATAGTCATGGAAGTCTATGATGAGTTCTCTCTCTCTCTCGAGCAATCTATAAAGCCTTCAGAAAAGATTTAAAGTCTAATGTAAAACTAGTAGAAAATACTGTAGGAAACAAAACATGTGAATAACTGGTAAATAAGAACTTTATTATTTACAGAGCAAAAGTATTTTTTCCTGTAATAAGTGAAACTTTTACACAGACAACCACAACAGAATAATTTGAAAATACTTTATAGAAGACACGACACAAGGCTTAGAAATATGTGCAATAACATACAGAGACAGAAGATAATAAACATTAAAAGTTGTTTCCTTTAACAGGTGTGTACGGTGGCACATATACCATCAATGTATTATAAATGTGTGCACAAATCTTCTTGGTTCTTAGACAAGAATGATGTATGCCTCAACTATTTATATCAGGGACTATATGTATATATCATCACTTTTCTGTGCTTTAATGTGAAATATGCTGAAAAATATTTTTATGGTGTAATACTCTCTTCATTATAATCACTACACAATCATTATTCCTAATTAACTACCTAAACTGTTTCTATTTAAAAAGACAGGGGTGCTTTCCACTAATTATGTGGTTTACACAGTGTTGTGTTTTTTTTAACCTTTAAAGTAGCTCCCTATTAGTCAGTTTATTACATTACCCTAATTTGAGTAACACACAACAGTAGCCCTTCTTGTTGTTTTGTGAAATTTTTTATCCTCTGGTCAAGTATAAAAACACTGAACACTACCAAGTGCCACAGTGGCACTATACCTCAAATAACGGAGAAATCTTGCTACATATTTAGAGTTTGCTTATCTCAGCATGTCTCAAACCTACAACTAAAGAACCTTTTTGAATTTTCATCATTCTACTGAACACAAGTTGAAGTTAAAAGGGAACAGTTGATGAAATAATGGAAGAAAAGGAACAATCCATCAAACCTCAACTTTTCTAAATTATAATTTTAGATTGTTAGAAATGGAGAACATTGTTAGTCAGATACAGCCAGATACTGGTAATAAAAACAAAACTGAGCATTAAATTATTACTTAAAAAATAGTGCCTTACTACAACTCAGCCATTTAAAAACAACCCAGATTCAGCATTTTGATGGACAAATGAGTGAGTGCAGTCTTTCTACAGAAATCTGTGCACTTTCACAAATCAAAGAAGTCACCACATACAGAAGTAGAAACTGATGGAAATATTTCCTCCATTTAGTACCTGATCAACATTAGTATCAAAAATTAGTCCTATAATACATTACAAGGTTAAAAGATATACGCTATTAAATGATGACACCAATAAATATTTTGTTGCCTATGATACTAGGTTTTTAAACCACGGATGTGATTAGTTTTCTGAGGAAATCATTCAACCTCTGATACTACCAAATATTGTAACAGAAAACTACTTCATAATTTTTAAGTTACCTTAACACATATTTATTCTAAAAACTGCTATACTACATAAAAAATCCTGAGCACTCACCATTGCAGTTCTGGACTTTAGAAACCAATCAAATCTGAACTGAGGAGAGTTGCGAATACACTGTCGCAGCTCATCATAAACATTTTCCTTGTCAAATCCAAGCTTGTGAAGCATACAAATCAGAAAACGATCCTCTTCTTCTGTATAGTTTTTTCCTTTGTTAGTACCATATGATATTCTCAGCTGATGAAAAGGTGCTTTGTACCGTCCAATCTATAAAATCAGACATTATATAGAATACAAATCCTACATAATCTACACTTCAAACTCAGCTTTACTAAAATTAGCTGGAAATGTTAGATTTCAAATCAAAAGTTTTTATAAATTATACAACCTGTGTCCTATGAGGCCATTATAGTTATTATTATTATAAAGAGAAATACAGACTCACACATTCTTAACTACTTAAGAAGTCAATCCTGATGCCTTTGACCCAGGTTAAGTCAGTCTAATACGACCCAGATAAATTTTAATAACATTTGAATTCTTTTCTTTGAAGAACCTTTAAATGTTAAACCTTCATTGCTGGAGCTGGGCACCATGGTGCACACCTGTAATCCCAGCAACTTGGAAGGCTGAGATAGGAGGATCACAAGTTCAAAGCCACCCTCAGCAACTTACCAAGGCCCTAAGCAACTTAGTGAGACCATGTCTTAAAAATAAAAGGATGTGGCTCAGTTGATACCTGGGGTTTAATCCCTGGTACCAAGAAAAAACAAAAACACAATAACCAAAAAGAAAGCTTCATTGCTTTTCCTTTTAAAACGTTACTTTAACTTTCACATTACAGATAACTACAATATTTATTAGTATACAAAGTACCTTTGTATCAAGTGCTTTTTTGATACTTATTCTTCTTTGAATTCTTGCCTCTCCCCTTTCAATCTGAGCCATAATCTTTTCTATGTCCTGGAGCTCATTGCATCTTTCCCAGAACACAGCTATGAAAGAATAAGGGATCAGCGGAGGAAACATACATGTTAACATATATGCTGTACATTTGCAAAGAACAAAGAAACATTTACCATTTATCCTACATTTAATATTAGAAAGTAAATAAGTCATCTATAATTTCTCAATTTCCTTAAATGTAAGAAAACAAGGTAACAGTATGATTCAAATGATCTACCAACTCTTTTATTAAACTCATCTAAAACTCTAAGCATACTCACCACTGCATAGCTACATATATTTAACCTAACAATCTGACTGACCTCAAAAAGTAAAAATATACTAATACTAGAGAACTGATAGAAAGAACTAAAATAAAATAAAAATTAAAGCACACACAAAAAAATCAATACAGCACATTTATTCAGTGTGGCTTTCTTGGTCATTAAGCTAGGTTTTAGGGAGGGGGACTTCTAAAATTTGTTTTAAAAAGCACAAAGTAAGGAAATAAACTGGAAAACTGAGCTAATCAAAATTATTCCCACCCTCCAGAAAAAAATCAGAGTAAAAAAACAGGAAATCTAACAGCTCTTATTAAACTCTGAAAGTCTGACAAAATATGTATCAAAATTAATTTTAAAAATTACCAGAGTATTCAATGACTTCTTCTGGAGTTTTTCCTTCCACTTCTCTTGCTATATTTTCTATATCATCACGACCCCACTTCTCATTAGCTTTGATAAACTGGTTAAAATCTCTCTTATTCCAATTGGTGAATCCCTACATAACAACAGAAACAAAGTCTTTCACCACAGCACATTAAACTTGGGAAAAAATGCTATACTTTATCTATGCTTCTAAATGTTATAGAAAAAATTTCCATTTGCTCCTAGTTTTTCTTTATTAAGTTCTTTTGGAGCAGTAATTTTTCATGTACACTTTAAGCAATGCAACATATATTAGTTGGATACCCAAACAATTAACTCTTGAGTTAGAGAGAGTACGAGAAGCTGCATGAAAAGGTGACAATTTTTCTAAACATTAAAGGACGTTTTAGAGTTTGCCAGATAAGTTAAAGAGTAATGGAAAACAAAGCTTTTGTCAAAGAACAGATCTGAAAGGCCTTGAAAGAATCCCAAAGGATATTTAAAAAATACCAAGCAGGTATTGTAATTTAAAATAGTAATTTGGTAGCAATATGGAAGATTCACAGGAAAGATGGAACCAGTGAAAATAAAGTGTTCAAAAACGATACCCATCCTACCAAATGCAAATCTATAATCTTCTCAACTACCTCCAACTAATGACAATCAAAACACAACATTTATCCATGCTTTACCATCTCCAATTATTCTCTCTGTAAGCAGAAACTTATACTTTGTATGCCCCAAAACATCCTAACACAGCATTTTTTACAAAATTAACTATCACTAATTTTTCTGTTGCCTGAAGACTATACCTGTGTCAGAAGTTTCTCCTTTTCCTCCAACTCTTCATCATTAAGGGGTTCAGCTTCATCAATTTTAAGTTGTTCTTCTTTCTGTGCCTGTGCTGCATTAGGTAGGTCAGGACTTCGAGGTACCTAAAGGATATGTCCTCATACTATCAATCAATACATTTTAAAGAGCATGTGATGAATTACATTCTTAATCAACATTTCATTAATTTAATTCTAATCATGAGAGAAAACTTAATATCCTGCATTACATTAAGAATAAAAAAGATTAGTCATGAAAAAGTTATGTGCTAGACATATAAAGCTAGGATGCAGTAAATAGCTAAGCAAATAATAATTAATGCTCAAACCCTTCGTGATTTTGAGATGGAACAGGACATAAAATGGAGAATTTCATTTACCTTGTACCCAATAGTTTTTCTGTAATACAGAATTTCTTTTTCCAGTAATTCAAATAAACGTGGGGGAAAGAATTGGAAATCCTGAACATTGGGTTGTTTTGGAGGTCGCGGAGCCTAAAAAAAAAAAAGAAAAAGAAAAATACTGTTGTCCATAAAAATATCTATCCCTAGTCCTCATTTCATAAACCATGACAGCCAGTTCTCCAAGCAACTCAATGCATCTTTCAATAATATTGAACTGACACTCATCAAATTTTAAATACACAACTTAAAAATGAAAAATTTTAAATTTTAACAATTAAAATCTAAAGAGGATAATCCATTAAAAAACACACAATGCACAGTTCTATTTTATTTTATTATAAAAATGTTAAAAAATAATTTATACTTTAAGACATTTTGGTGCTACATGAACTCACCTTGGGTGCTTTAGGTTCACTAACACGAAGAGCTTCCCTGAAATAGGCATCGACAGCATAGTTGGCTTTTCTTTCTCGTTTGGGTGGTTCAATCCACTCTGTGAATGCAATCTAGCATGTGGGAAACCAAGTCATCAACTTTAATTACATATGATAACAAATTATGACTGAATGATATTTATAAATTAAAAGACACCCAAAAAATCCTGGATATTAAGTTCTACAAGGGTAAGGACTATGATATTTTCTTCAACACTATGTAATTAACACATAAGACACTATCAAATCAACAGCACAAGCTTTCAGGAAGGGTTTCTTGCCCAGAGGAATAATTCTGCTGGATGGGGGATATAATGCTGCAGAGTGCCTGCTACAACCCAAACCTTAAGGAAAATGGAGAAAGATATTTAACCTAGAAAAACTTCCAAGGACATATATATGTGCCCAAATGTCTATAAGAAAAACTCTATCAACTACAAAATCACCAACAGCCCAATTGATAAATGGGCGAAAGAGCTAAACAGAGACTTCTCACCAGAGGACATTGATCAAGCCAATGAATACATGAGAAAGTGCTCTAAATCATTAGTAATCAGAGAAATGCAAATGAAAACCACATTAAGATATCACCTTACACCAGTCAGAATGGCAAAGATGAAGAAAA
>PVKS010032502.1:0-22417 GCA_004027875.1 Aplodontia rufa | reverse complement strand
CTGCTGCATTTCATGAGCGAAGAAACAAAGGCTCAGAGAAGTAGAGCGACTCGCTCAGTGTCACACAGCTAGTAAGAGGCAGGGTCAGAATTTGAAACCAGAACTCTCTGATTGTAGAAAGGCTATCCTCAATTTCTGCTTTACCTAATTGCCAATTCTACTCTCAATGACAGCTCTGCTGCCTGGACCTCCTCCTCGTTCTGGGTCTCAGATACTGCCCCTTCACCCTCATTCAGGTGAGAAAGATGCTTAGAATTAAGGAGGTAACGGCTCTTCAAGAACACCCAGGCCAACCCCACCTGAAGTTCTGCCTCCATGCAGGACTGGGAAATGGAAGCAAGGCGTGACTCAGAGCTAAAGCTGCAGTCCTATCAGGTGCAGTCCTATCTAATCGTGGGCCACGGTGGAAGGTAAGTCCCATCCACCAGGGCCCCGGGGCTGCAGGCTCTCAGAAAGAGGGTCTTGACGTCGCTCCATGATGCTTCTAGGACAGGAAGGGCTTGAAGCATTTGGAACTGAACTAGCGGAGAGAAGAGGGATCAGGCCAGACACAGGGTGGGGAGTGGATGGCCTGACTGAGCGGAGGGTCAGGCAGCCTTGGCCAGGTGCCCATCTCCAGCCCCAGGGCCAGCGCGTGAGGTGGAGCTGAAACATTCAAGCAGCTTCCTCTCCTTTGTTGGGAGTGATGTCGCCCATTTCCTGGATGTCCAAGAACCGGCTTCAAACAATAGTTCTGTCAGGAAGCCAGGAAGGGGCTGCTGCCCTGTGCCTGGTCCTGCCCCATCCCTCCCCACCTCCTGAGACCTGGCCAGGCCATCCTTTTTGCTTATCTCTTGGAGTCTGCTGTCTCACTCCACCAGCGGCCACCTCACTTCTTTGCGCCCCGCTCCCCATCTGAAGCTTAGGGCCAGATCCTTACCTGGCAGAACTGGCATGTGGATTGGAGAAGGTAGTAGCAATAGTAAGGGAAAGTGGCGGCAGCTGGCCGGCAACGCATAGGGAAACTGGGCCCTCAGTAGGTGTTCGGAGAATGTGAGCTGAGCCTGATGGAAAGTGTCTGCTCACATCCTTCACGTCTCCTAAGAGCAAATATTTCCATGTGCATTATCTACCCGTGCTATGGCAAGATGGCTCCAACTTACAGTTTGGGATCAAACAAAACTGGGTTAAGTCCCAGTTTTGTTGCTTAAGATGGCCAGGTGGCCTGGAACAGGGACAAAACCTTTTGAGTTTCAGTTTCCCCCTCTGTAAAATGAGAATAACAAGAATATCTATGTCAGACATCATTGTGAGAAATAAGTAAACCAATACGTGAAAACCCCTTGGCACAATGCCTGGCAGAGAGCAGGTCACCCACAGCCAGGGTGGCGCATGCCTGTAATCACAGTGACTCAGGAGGCTGAGGCAAGAGGATCTCAAGTTTGAGGCCAGACTCAGCAAATTGGACCCTGTCTCTAAATAAAAAATAAAAGGGGCTGGGATGTGGATCAGTAGGAAAGTGCCCCTTGGTTCAATCCCCAGGACCTGGGGAGGAGGATAAAAAGAGTCGGCTCCAGGAGGCATGATTTCGAGGCTGGGATGGGGCTCCGCAGCCCTGCTTTCATGTCTTTGCTCTCATTGTCCCCTGCCTCCTGCTAGCCCCACACCTCTTAACTGTCCAGGCCTCTGGCTCTGCATATCTTTGACAGGTCACCAGGGTGGCGGGAGTCAGAGCCTAGGCTCAGTCCTAATTTCACTATCACTTCCCACAGTTGGGCCTCTCTTTGCCACCTGTGAAGTACAGAGAATGTATTGGTTGGTAAGGGTCTCCTGCATGCAGCTGCACCAGTTGGCCCAGGCTTCTGACATTGGAGTTGCCAGTGAGTCGGGCCCACGCCCAGCTGGAGAGGGCGTCTGTGTTTCTAGTTCACCAACAGACTGGAATCCTCCCCAAAAGAGGGGATCTGCGCAAGCGGCTCAAGCCGGTCTCCAGGCTCGGGAGCTGGGTGGATGCTTTTGTGGAGAAACATGGCCTTTTCATTAAGGGCATTGTCCACCAATTAGCCCAGTGCTGACTCACAGGGAGCACTGTGCTGGGGGCCTCCGTTCAGGCGGTCTGCGGCGAGAGCATTGTGTCCCGTCAGCCCGGCTCCCCTGTCCCTGGAAAATCCCAGCTCCACCCTATCCAGCTTGTCTCACACCCCACTGGTGCACCTGTCGCCTTGACAGACTTACGCGTGTTCCCTGTTGCCCAGCCGTGTGCGATCGTCTTGCTATTGCGTTGACAAAACCAGCCCAGAAAGGAAGCCCTGTTGTTATTCTTATTTCTCAGAGGATGAAACTAAATCTCAGAGACGAGAAATGAGTTTCTCAAATCCCAGAGACGACAAAACCATCATCAGTCACCAGGCAGAGCTGCCATTTTGACCATGTTTGCCCAAGAAGCTTGAGCTGTGTGGCCTTGGGTGAGTCACTTTGCTCTCCTGTTCCTCCTCACACCTCCAACACCAGGTGTCCAATCCACCTGCTCCTAAGTGACAACTCAGAGCAGGGCAACGAGCCTGGGTTCTAGAACCAATCAGGCCTGGGTTTTAATTCTGCTTCTTCTAGAAAGAGAACACACACAGGTCAAGAGAGGGTGGTAGAGAGTACTACTAATCACCATGTCATTTGGTACACAAGGGAGCCATGTCACATAGAAGTTTCTGGTGTTGACACGGTCACTTCACCTCTTTTGGTGGCTGCTTGGGATCACACTGCTCAGCTCTAATGCAACCCATTCAACTGTTATGCGATAGATAACAGCTTCCCTTGATTTCCCTTTCATTCTTTTTTTACAAGTAATACTTCAGTGAAACCCTTGTACATACCTTATTGTACCTTAATCTGCAAGTCTGCAGCATAACTTTTATACACTTTATATTTTGATAGATGGCAGCAAATCGTCTTCCAATCATAATGCATCAGTGTATCAATTTATGGTAGGACAGAAGCTGTTTCTCTGCATCAATACTGATATTATCAAGTGTTTACATTTTTTGCTGAACAAATACGAGAGCACTGTGGTTTTAATTTGCTTCATCCTGAATGCTAGTGAGGGAAGCATCTTTCCCACGTCGCTTGGCCGCCCTGATGTTCTCTTCTGCAAACTGCAGCCTTTGCAGATATTCCTGTTAGGCTGTTCATCTGCCAAGCACTTTCTGATTCAGCTCTGGCTCAGGTTTCTGATTCCACCCCTGCCTTTCAGCTTCCCATGCCCAGATCCCCGCTAGAATCCCGCCTGCTGCTCCCTACTCCTACAGAGGAATCTCCCCAATCCAGACTCCAGTTTCAGCCATGCTAAATGCAGGAGGATGGAGGGATTCAGACTGAAGTTGGCCCAATTAGAAGCACTCAACTGCTTCTCTGTTAATTTTTTAAGAGAGAAGGACAGTGAGAGAGGAGAGAGAGAGAGAGAGAATCAGTTTTTAATTGAGTTTTTCACATGGCCTTCACTGCTGGGGTTTGAACCTGTGTACTTACGCATGCCAGGCAAGTGCTGTAACTCCCAAGCCACCACTCCAGCCCTTCTCTGTTAATTTTTAAGGTCACAGGCTTCATAATAACCTTCTAGGGGCTACAGTGGTGGCTCAGCAGTTATGGTGCTTGCCTGGCATGCACAAGGATGTGGGTTTGAACCCCAGCAGCACGTACACAAGGAGTGTCGGAGTGATGAAATTCACATGAAATACTAAATAAAATTTATTCTCTTTCTCTCTTTAAAAAATGATAATAATCCTCTAAACCAACTCCTCATTCTCAAACAATATAGTTACATGAAACAATTTCTAATGAAGAAAATGGATGATGAAATCTCTGAATGTCTCCATACTTTGTCCTGCAATTGTCCAGTGTGGGCAATCTATTTAAAACAGAGACCCCAAATGCCATTCTCATTTTAATGAAATTTCCAGAATGAAGTATCCAGGTGATTAGATCTACTTCAAGAAACTCATCACAAAACCCCACTGTTCTTCCCAACAGGTTGACTATTAGGGAAACTGATTTTTTTAAAGACAGTCTTAATACATTGCCATGCTGGCCTTGAACTCACAATATTCCTGCCTCAGCCTCCCAAGTAGCTGGGGTTGCAGGTGTGTGTGGGCCACCACCTGGCTTATATAATTCTTTTTTTTTTTTTTTAAAGATAGAAGGACAGTGAGAGAGAGAGAGAGAGAAAGACAGAGGCAAAGACAGAGAAACAGAGAGAATCAATTTTTATTGAGTTTTTCACATGGCTTTCATTGCTCTGACACTTAGTTATGTATGTAGGTGCTGGGGTTTGAACCCATGTACTTGTGCATGCCAGGCAAGTGCCGTAACCGCCAAACCCACCACTCCAACCCTTATATAATTCTTGACATGGAAAAGAGCTCAGATATCGTCTTGGTCCAGTCCTATACTTCACAGCTTAAAGAAATTGACTCAAAGAGAAAGCTGACTTATCCGGGCCACGTAACCAAGTCATAGACGGAACTGGGCACAGCACCCCAGCCCCCTCCTCCTCTTTGCCCAGCTGCCTACTACACTGATATAGGAGAAAAGATGCTGAAAGATTTTCTTGAAAGTCTTTGGTTTGAGTTCAGCCCTGGGAACTTCCAAACCCTTGGGAACCTCCACAGCAACATGAGATGCAACATGTTCAACAGACAAGCAGATAAATAAATTAATAAGCCTTTAAATCAAGCAATTAACACATCACATAATACCTTAGTTTTGGATGGCAAGTGAAAGGAACATTATTATCATATTCTTTTAGCATCAACTCTTCCACCAGAGCAGCGGAATTGATTAAAACAAGTCTTCCAGAAAGGGCATGCCTGCTTAATTTGCATTCAAACCTCAAATTAAAGGAATACCATCATGCAATTATATTTCTTATTACCATAGCCTAATCTGACCTTTTATGCATTCTCCCTTTAGTTCACAGACAGCATTTTTACTGAGACTGCAACAAGGATTTCTGGGCTTTTTTTTTTTTTTTTCCCAAAACCAAAACAAAAGACCTGAGGATTCCCTCTTTTTCTCCAGTGGTGTTAATCATTAATGTAGAATCCTGACCCCGCTCCCTAATCCTCTGCCTTGAATAGAAGATATCCTTGTGTTTATTCTGCACAGAACAATACATGTTTTACAATTACTAGCTGTTTCTTTTGGAGAGATGATGGTAGGCAGTGTAGCACTCATTCACCAGAGTCAAGCACTGGCTTGTATACAACGACCAACAAAGTGCAGTTCTTGCTCCGAAGGAGCAGGGGGACAGGAGGAAGATGGGATCCCCTGGGAGGCAGTGAGGGATGCTTCACAAAAGACACAAACTTTACACTGCCTCTTGAAGCACGCGCTCATCAAGAAGTGGGGGAAGACCTTGGGGGCAAGGATGCAGCAGGAGGAAAGGTACAGATGGAGGGATTGTGGGGGACAATGGCAGGAGATGAAGCTGGAGAGCTTTGAGTCGGACTTTGAGGAGACTGGCTGTCACACTGAATCTGGGCTTTGTCCAGCAGACTGTGGAGACACTTGGGGAGGAAATGTCCCCATCAGGATAAAGGCAGAGGTAAGTAAGCTGCAGTCTGCATTGGGCCTTTTACCCTTTCTTTCTTCCTTCCTTCCTTTCTTTCTTTTAGAGAGAGAGGGAGAGAGAGAGAAAACAAAAGATCAGCTTCATTTTTCCACCTGGCCTTTGTTTCTCCCACGCTTCTTTGTGTACCTGGAGCTGCGGTTTGAACCCAGGTCCTCATGCACGCAAGGCAAGCACTCCCACCACTGAGCCTCTGCTCCAGCCCCGCACTGGGCTTTCCCACACAACACCACACTCCAGGCAAAGGAGCTTTTTCTGTTTCTGCCACAGGTGTTTGCTCCTGCTGTTTCCTCAGCCTGGGACACTCTTCCATCATCTCCTCCTCAAATACCACTTCCTCCGGGAGCCTTTCCATGGATTCTCTTCCTAAATACACCGAGGGAGCCAGCTCCTCGCTCCTGTTCACCTCGTGTAGTTTCTTCTCAGGGCGTCTCAGAACCTAAGAACACCTTGCTTTTGCATTTACCTGTTTGTTGCTTCCACCACTGGAACAGAAGCTCCGTGACAGCAGGGCCCAGCAGCTGGCCTAAACAGCACTGGCACATAGCAGGCTGTAAAATATTGGTTGGTTGAATGAATCACTAACTCTTTCCAGAGTTCTAGCTGCAAAGATACCCTCTCTTCTCCCATCCAAACAAAATATGTATGTGTATAAATGAGCATGAGAGATATTATTTATCACAAAATCTATGTCCAAGACACACACCGGACCAATTAAATCAGAATCTCTGTAGATGGGATGCAGGTGTCAGTATTTCAAGGTTCCCAGGTGATTCCAAGTTGCCTCCAAGGCTGAGAACCTGATGACCCTGAAGGACAAGAGAGTGGCCAGTGGAACCAAACAACCTTCATTTCCCAGAGCTATCATAAACTTGTAAATTTCAGTATCTTATTAAAACAAATGACTTGCAATATGTATTACAAAGGATCCTGGCCCACAAAGACACCATGACCCAAACTGAGGCTTCCTATGTGATAAAAAGCCCAAGTACATCACAATCCCTCTCAAGGTATAAAGGATACCTCCTTTATTAGGCCCAAAGCATTTCAGCTAGGATTTAATATGTACAAAAATGCAAATTTGACCTCAAAGAGTTTCTCCTTCCTCCACATAGAAGGAATTTGTTAGTAGGGAGAGAGTTGAAGTTCTTTGGAAAGATGGCCCTGGTGGACAGTAATGGGCATGAGGATATAGAAAGTAAACTGAGATAGAAGTCCAGCTCCTGCAGTGCTGAGACTAGGGAGATAAGGCATACCTGGTGCTGTGACACTGGTGTCATATGCTTAGACATCACAACAGTGCTAGCATTCATTAGCACTGTGGCATGCATTTTGTGTGTAACTCTTTAAATATTCATAGCCATACCAGAAGGTAGGTGCTTCCCCCTCCCTCTTTGACAGATGACAAAAATAAGGTAGGGAAAGGATAAGTAACTTGCCTAGGGTCACACAGCTATTAAATGACCGCCTGGATTCAAATCCAGACAACCAACTCCAAGCCCTTGTGCTTGGCCGTCACACTATATTGTGTCATAGAACAGGACAGGAAAGGCCACTTATGGCTGTAGGAAGGGGATACTTCCTGGGGAAGACAGCACTAGTGTTTGCCTTAAGAGATGCATAGAAGTTCAAGAGGCAGAGATGGGGCAAGGATTGTTTCCTGGCAACGGATAGCAGCCATGTAAATTTGGAAATTGCAGAGCAATCAAGGCATGGCATTTTGTGGAATGTAGGGTACATAACAAAGAAAAGTAAGATAACAGTGGGGGAAAATGGGCAAGGTCAGGGCCAGATTACGGAGTGTAAGAATGCTGGTAAGGATTTGGGTTTAGTTAGTATGCATTTGGGAGTCACTGAGGTTTTTGAGCAGCAAGCACAGGAAGCACATTAAAGGATGAACAGGAAAGAGAGATGGCTGTAGGAGACCAAATCGGAAATAGTTTTAACAATCCAGGCGAGGAAACAAAACAAAACACTGGGACAGTGACAGTGAGATAAAAGAGGAAGCAGCAAATGTGAGAGGTTATAGAAGAAACTCAACGGGACTTGGTGTTGGACTGGAAGTTGGAGGAGTGAGAGGAAGAGCCAAAGATGCATCTTGTGTTTTGACACTGGGAGGATGGAGACACCACGAACTCAGATAGGGAAGACAGGAATGGGCTTGGCCGAGGGAAGGGGGCAGATAAATTTCCTTTGGGAATATAAGGAATTAGCCTCACTATTGTTAAGTCAAAACCAATAGGAAGATTTTCTGACAATTATTTGAAGCCCTGCTCAGGGATCCTTCACACAAACTGCTTCCAAATTGTTGTGTGACCTTTTACCTACTGAAATTGAGACCTGCATCTGTTGTGGATGATTTAAGAAATTATTATCTTTAATTACTTAGAGCCTCCTGTCCTAGAAGGCTGTGATGTCCTGTAATTCCATCAAGAGTACAGGAAAGCCAAAAGTTAGTTTCTTTGTTCAGAGAATTCAAAGCAAGATGGGGAGGGGGAAGACAAGAACTGCTGCTATCCAACTTGGGCCAAAGTTAACACATCCTACAGTTGAATTTGAAGCCATTAACAGCTCAGGACTTGCTGCTCTGATTCGGAAGAGGTGAATACATTTGAGGAGTGACCAGAGTTACACGCAGCAATGGGAAGATTAGTCAGACATGGATTCCTGCTCTTGGAAAGACAGTAAGATTTATTCCCTTGTTACACAACATGTGGTGGATGGACCAGCACCTTCACTCCAACAGGTCGTTTATGAGGAATCGCAGGTCCCACTCCAGACCTACTGAATAGAATTTTCATTTTAATAAGATCTCCAGTAATTCATAGGTGTCAGTTTATGCTAAAGACAGACAGCCAAGCATGGTTGTGCACACCTGTAATCCCAGTGATGCAGGAGGCTGAGGCAGGATTGGATTCAAGGCCAGACTCAAGTAACTTAGTAAGATCCTGGTAGAGCAGCCCCTGGGTTCATCCCTAGTACCGCAAAACAACAAAAAACCCTTAAATCAGATTAAGTGGGTTTAAATCTCAACTTAGTTGCTTACCTACTGACTAGCATGTAACTAACTTGATTCTTCATGAATAAAATCAATTAGCCTTACAACTTGATTTCACCAAGCCTGAGAGCTTTCAAAAACCCTATGCCCAATTGAAACAGAATCTGTAGGCGTGGAATCCAGATAACAGTATTCAAGGTTCCCAAGTGATTCCAATATGCACCCATGGCTGAGAACTCCTGTGAGCTCTGAAGACACTCTTCATTAGTATCCTCTATCAGCCACTTCTCACACATGAAGCCAGGGCTTAACTCCTAAGTTTTAGTGCCTTTATCTGTGAAATGGGCTTCACATATAATAGTATCTTTTAAAGGACCCTTAAGCATGAAGATGACCTATGTAAACACTTGGCACAATACACAGTGCTAAGTAATTGTGATCTACCAAGACCCAGCTTCCTCCACAGGAGGAACCTGGGGAGCAACATGTGGCTTGAAGTGTCACTTAACTGCCACTCTGTGGCCCTCATACTTTATCCATCAGTTGACTTCCAATTTCCTGGCCACCAAGGGGCTAATGGAGTTGGCCTCAGCTATTTTAAAAATGCAAATCCTATTCTTTTAAGTTGGAAAATCTGAGGCAAGGAACTTTTGCACAACAGGTGGGAGTTTCACCCAGAGTTGTTTCCTTCCAACTGTGGGGTCAGCACTGGGGATGGGCAGGGGGCAGGGCTCCAAGTTGAACAACTGTTCTCAAACACTTTAGGCAACAGCCCCTACATGCATCTGATGCCTCACTGCAAACCCCCATGGAGTCTAGAATGAGAGTCTTAAGACACTGTCCGACCACTTTACTTTTCAGTTCTGCAAAGAAACCAAGGCCCAGGGAGTTGAGATGACTTACGGAAGGTCCAGTGAAATTTAAATTCACAACCAGAAGGTGCGGAGTGGCCCAGTGAGATGAGGAAATAGCCTAGTAGTGAAAAAGGAATGTGGGTGTGTGCTTGTACGTGCATTCATAATAGTGCTTTGAACTAAAGAGCTTTATAAACACTTGTGGCTCTAACCTGCCCAGGAGGTAGATAAGCATGTGCCCTTTAGTTTGTCCTCAAACTCAACCTCTCACAAGAGGTTAAGGAACACACCCAAGGTTGGAACTGACACTCAGACCTCTTGACTTCCTGGCTTTGGAGCTGGAAGCGCAGCCCCCACCTCCCTGGACTATCAGGAAAAACATCTGGGTTATAACGCTTGAGGATGGGATATCAAGGGGAAATGGTGGAAGTTAGGTTCTTTAAGAAACTCTGAGCAAGACAGCCTAAGTCCCAGCCAGGAGCCCCTCCCGCACTGAGTCACAAGACTCAAACATCTCTTCATGACTATCCTGGCTGCTTCCCTTGAATGGCCTCTTCAGAAATCTATTTGCCTGAAATGTTGGTTGCAACTTCAGAACCCGTGAACATGAGGAGCTGTCTGAGGTGACGAAGCCCTTCCTTGACCATCACTTCTTCAGGACCTAATGTGGCTCCCCTGCCACACCAGTGAGTGCCCACTTAAAGCAAAGTGCGAGGAACATGCAGGACCACAAGAAGAAAAAGCAAGGGGAAGTCATCTTTAAAGGCCAAAAGGTTACATAAAACATAATAAAATACAACTGTTTCCTTTAAAATTTTTAATGGACAGGAAATGGTATAGAATAACTGCCAAGTCACATAAATTAGCTTTTCTGTTAATGTTTACGATCCAGGAAAGAACACACTATCGGTCGAGGCAAACCGCATGGGCGTTTTCACCAGCTGTCTGGCACTTGACTGACCATGGGCCACGGACCCATCTTTACATGGTCCAGAAGAAAAGGCGGCTGCCATGCTTGGCAGGCTTCAGGTCTCCTTCTATCTCAGGGTTGGGCTTTGGTCTTGGTCGTGAGTGATAGGGATTCTCCGGTAAAGGTCGATCTGTTTTCACTTTGGTGACCTGGGAAGGGTGAAGGAGGAAGAGGCAAAGTTGAAAGTAAGGTTGGAGTAATCTGTGACCATAAATGAGCCTCCTGGTGTCTCCTCTCTCTCCAGCTGCTCCAACTACCCTCCAACTTGAAGGCCCTGGAAAACTACGTTTAATCCTCAAATAAACACTTAGGAAAGTCTATTTTAGTCATTCCACATGGTGGAAGTTGGGGATCCAGAAAGAAACAAGATACATACTGTCCTCAAGGGGCTGTCTACTGAGGGAGACAGACAAAAATATCAACAAAGACTTCTTAACCACAGTATTACCTAATTATCATAATGGAGGCATAAACTATGTGGGACAAGGACTCCACACATCTCGCCTGCACAGAAGCCTGGAGCTTGGACACTTCTGAGGAGGCAACATTTAGCTTAATCTTGAAGCATCAGTGGGAGTTAGCCAAGCAGACTGGGAGGGAAGAAGACAGGACAGAGGCATGTCTTCAGAACAGACGAAGCAAAGGCTGCAACAGGAGTGGGGGAGCCGAAGCACCTCACCAAGCTCTTCCCACTCTTAGAAATGACACGGAGCACGTGAAATCCCATTTCAGCCTCAGATCCCAAGGAGGTCATTCTGCAGAGGTTCACTGAGACCACCCACCTAACTTCAGAAGAACTCATGACAAAGCAGATTCACCTAAAGCCATGAACTTCTAGACACCACACAACACGGGTAGACAGAACTGAAAGAAAGGGTTCTGAATGACATGCAAAGGTATACGGATCCTAACCTGATGGTACCAGGTACCACTGAAACAGGGATGTGACCTAGAAAGTGTGAACGCTACACTGGAGAGGCAAAATCAGAACTGGTGAGCTGAACCAACAGGTCAACCAAGACGGCTGAAGGACTGAACTGCAACAGGAAGGGGGATGGAAGATACTGACATCCACATTAACTAACCCTAATGTCACCAGATCTCAACTGGAGAGACAGCAGAAATTGTTTATTCTAAAGATAAGGAAACATGCCTGGATACGTAGGCCATGGTTACCAACAATCTTCTGATTACTGCTTTAGAGGCATGAACTCTAAGCTGCCCCATACAACAGGACCAGATTGACCTGCTTAGATGTATAAATTCAGAATCCATTTCTGTGAACAGAGTTTTCAGGTACATAATTAGCTCTCATAGGCACCCTATGTAGTGCAGACTGCCTCTGCTCACAGGTAAGAACCAGGGAGACTGACCTGCAAGATGTGGTAACATCAGAGCAGGAGCTGGAACCCAATTTTCAACCCAGTGTAGTTCCTTGTCTGCTAAATATGCAACCGTTTCCCCCAACTCTCGTCTGTAAATAGATTACTAAGGGCTCCTCCTGCCCCACCTGGTACTGGAAGCTCTGAAAGAATTCAAGATATTTATGAAGTAAATCTAGGAAAATCTTTCTCAAAGTTAAAGTAATCAAGAACCACTTGAGGGCTGGAGCAGTGGCTCAGTGGTCAGAGCAATTGCTTGGCATGCGTGAGCACCCAGGTTCAAACCCCAGAACTACACACACAACTAAGTGTTGGAGAAATGAAGGCCAGACGAAAAAATAAAATTGATTCTCTCTCTTAAAAATAACAGCAGCTGACAGTGTTTCACTAACATTTTGTTTATTCTCCTCTACTCCCTTCTGTTCTTCAGTCAGCTACTAAAAAAATCTGTAGATGCTGGAAGATGTGCTTAAAGGAGTATTCTTATTAAAAGCACTCCCTTTTGCATTGTGTACAAACACTCCCTAATTCACCTGTGCTAAAGCTGCACTTTTTACATCATACCTGTGTTCACAGAGGCCCCTCTCTAAGCACCCCTTTCCTCCCCCACCCTGGTCAGAGAGACCCAGCAACAGCCCTTTTACCTTTGACAGTTCTCCCAGGTCAGGCCGCACCCAGCCCAGTTTGTCCAGCACACATTCATCAAACTTTGCCTGTTCTTTGCGACAGTAACGGAACAACTGCAGGCCGGTATAATCAATGCAGGTCCAATATTCTGTAAAAGGCTCCGCACAGTGACGCTTTATCTGCCTGGAAAGGAGGGCTAGGTTAGGGGCAGTGCTTTTGTAAAAACAGTGAAAATCAGACAAGGTGGGGAAAATGTAGGCACAGATCTCAAATATACAGCCTTGCTTTTTGAAAAGTATGGGAGTAAATATTCTCACCACACTTAGAGGACAACTCCAAGCCCTAAAGTTACACAAAAAAGTACGTGAAAATTTCTGAAGAACAAAACTGACTTTCTCTATGTAGCATAAAAAAAGATTGTGGCCTAAGGCACATGTATTTTATTCAAAAGGAGAACTCCCCACTTGAGATTATTTATCCATTTCCTTAAATCCAATTCTAAAGGGCATCAGCTTAGCAAACTTAGAAGAAGAGGAAGCATGGTCAGAGACAGGCATGCTGACAAGAGTCAGAGGAGACAGACAAAGGCAGAAGAGGAGACAATTTCAAAAAGCAAATACATAGGGGTTGGGGATTTAGCTCAGTGGCAGAGCGCTTGCCTAGCATGCACAAAGCCCCGAGTTCAGTCCTCAGCCCTGAAAAAAAAAAAAAAATGCAAATACATAAACTGACAAGAAGATCCTGGAGTCACTATCACAAAGGTAAACTGCCCTTCACTCCTTGGAAACTCAAGGTCCACATTCTATTTAATGCACCGAACAAAACTAGAGACAACCTTTCTTCCATCTGGCTTTTGTTTCTCCAACACTTAGTTGTACATATGGTGCTGGGGTTTGAAGCAGGGTGAGACAACCTTTCTCATGAAGACAAAAGTTAAAACTATATTTGGTGTTTTCTGTTAAGAAACCAGATAGCATATAATCTGTTCTGTGGGCATCAACAATGGCTAGGGAAAATGTAACTTTCAAAGACATAAGGAATAAACTTCAGTTGTTTTACGAAATTCCCCTTATTCAGAACTGCCAGTAATCAAATAAATACAGATCAAGCAAAAATAAAACACCATTATTTTGTGCAAAAGCTGTACTCGAGGTAGTAGATGACACTGAGAGGCCCTCCTTCCCCCAATGGAATAATGATTATGAAACATTTCCTTACCCTCCTCCAGGAATCTAGCCACACTCTTAGAAATGGATCTTGTTTAAAATGTCTCAGAAAGGAAGAATCCCAGAGCTGGTCTAAGGAAGTTCAGAGCAAAAACTCTGCTTTCCAATCCTGCCCTCCAGTCACGCAGTCTCCTCCTGGAGTCCACCAAAGTGACCAGTTTCCTAGGTAACCTCGCAGGTACTGTAGGCAAAACCTGCTCTCACTCAATCTGGACTTCAGGGCCACTCACTCCCATTTCCAGGGGAGCTCTGAACTCCTCCAAAATGCTGGGCAGAAGTGCTGCAGTCCAGTGCTTTCCTAGTCGAGGGCCCTGTTCTGGACCAATTACTCCCAGCTGACAAATCATCATCTACTGATGCTGCAACCAGCACTTCAGCATGAGAAACTCCTTTCAGGGAGGAAGTTAGGCACCTCGGGAATCTGTGAAATCCAGACGTTTACCAATCAAAACGCACTATCCTCTGGATCTCAGGGAAAATGCTTTGCTAAAATTCTCTTATAAAATAAAATTTTTAAAAACTAAACACATATCAAACCTTGCTAGCAGCCAAATCAAAGCAAATTCAAGCACATAAAATATCATTTGAAAACTGTCAAATATTTACAAGAGGCATACCAGGATGCAGTGCTGATGTATTAAATTGACTCAACTTTGAAAAAGAAGGGCAATAAAGTTCAAGAGCCATAAATAATGTTCAAAGTTTTTTACAGAACAATCTCACCACTGGGAAATTTATGCCATAGCATAAATAAAAGATGAAAAAGAGTTATGTAGAAAAGTAATCACTATAGATTTACCCAAAACAATCAAAAACTGAAACCATCAATTATGTTCACTAATAGACCCTAGTCAAGTACATTATTATGGTTGATTTGTCTATAGATGGAATAGTATATAGCCATTAAAAATAATGATGAAGACACAGCAACTTGACAGAATGTTTCCAGTAGTTTCAAGTGAAAAATCAATTTTTAAAATACATAAATGACTATAACCACAAAAATATCTTTGCATGTGAACAAAGACAGCACAAGGAAGAAGGGAAGCAGCTACTGTGCTAAGGTACTTGGTTTTTCCCTGTAATGTCATCATAGTGGACATCTGCAGCTTGTTCCTCGCCAGCAGTCATTCCCCATTCTTCTGTAACAGCCCTGTCATTTTCCTTTTGGGAAAAAACCCTCCCTGTCTCTCAGCTATGTGATTTGAATGAGCTAAGACTACATCCCACTTGAAGCCTGACCAATCAGAGCAGTTTCTTTCTCAGGACAGAACTGGTTCAACAATATGCATTCAGCCAGCCAGGACAGCTAGGCGCAGTGCAGACTCTGGTCTCATACTCCTGGACAGATGGCACTTTGTCTAGGCTTGCTAGCAAAGACAACAGCACCTTGAAACTGCTAGTGGTCTCTTCTACTACCCCAAGGAAGAGTCTCTCTGAAAATAAAGTCAAGTGGGTTGGAGCTGTGGCTCAGCCGTTGGAGCACTTGCCTGGCACGCACAAGGACCCAGGTTCAAACCCCAGCTCCACATACACAACTAAGTGTCAGGGAAATAAAGGACAGATGAAAAAATAAAATGAAATAGATTCTCTCTCTCTCTCCCTCTTAAAAAAAAAAGAAGAAAGAAAGAAAGGAAATAAGGTCAAGAGAGAAAAGCAGAACTAAGAACTAAGAGACTGCGGAGAGAAAAGGAAAAGCAAAGACATAAAGAAGTGCTGGGAGCATTTAAGTCCCTGAATTAAGCCCGGCCTGATGCCAGGCCTATTTCTTTTTAAACAGCCAAATCCCTCTGAATTGAGTTTCTGCCCATTTTAAGAGTCCTACCTAGAATGGCTGTTAAAACGTTTTTCTATAGCTACATACCAAGAACTTTTGTGCTTAAATATTAAATACAGTTGTCTACCTAAAAATCTGACCAGCACACTTTTCTCTCCATCACAGCTGTGTATCCTGTAGTAATGCTGACAAACTTATGAATGCTTGCTCATAAGCCCTGTACCTCTTCTGAGGGTGTGGGGATCAAACCCAGGCCCTCCCACACGCTAGGCAAGTGCTCTACCATTGAACCACATTCCGGAGTTGTTTTTATATGCCTTTTCAAATTTTCACAGCATACCGTAGAAGACAGCATTATCTTACACTCTGGAAATTGAGATGCACAGAGATTAAAGTACTTGCCATATAGTAAAAACAAAAATATTACCTTGGTCTACCCGATTTCAAAACCCATGCACTTCCTACTAAAATTGTCCTTTCACCTCATTAGTTGCACGCTCACTTGTTTAAGAAGACCCTGATACTTTGACCTCATAGGCATTGATATCAAAGGATTTTCACCTGAAGAATTCCAGCGCACACTTGTTGACCAGCTTGCCTTCCTCTAAACACCGCCTGGGGTCTTTCTCTTCCCAGCGGCACAGCATGAACTCCTTGTTGGGCTTGTCACACTGAGCTCCATAGTGATGGGCCGCAGCTTTCAGCACAGCAGAGCTGACTTTCACCTGGGAAAGAAAAATGGGGGAGAGACTCAACCAGAGTGCCACTTTCTCAATGTTACCTCCTGCTGCTCAAAGCAGAGGATCACAACGCAGCAGTGTTCTGACTTTATCAAGAACCTTAATGGTGGGGCTTTCAGAATCTTCATGATCTCCTGAGCTTTAGAGGTCACAAAGGTCATTCTCGTATATTATTTTCTTCATCTTTACAACAGTCTCACTAATCTGATATTACTGTGCTCATTTTAGAGACGAAGACACAGCAGTGCTAATAGAGCTGCTTAAAAGGAAAACGGAGGGGAGCTGGAACAGTGGCTCAGCGGTTACCGCGATTGCCCCGCATGCGCAAGTACATGGGTTCAAACCCCAGCACCTACATACACAACTAAGTGTCAGAGCAACAATATCCATGTGAAAAAAAAAATCAATAAAAATTGATTCTCTGTCTTTCTCTCTTTAAAAAAAAGGAAAATGGAGGCTTCTGGATTGCAAGGTAGAAACCAACTTGGGGAACTTTCCTGAGTTTTCACACCAGGTATAAAAGTAACAGCACAAGAATATATTTGGGACTCTCAGAAGACTAGGGAATCACAGGAGACTGGAAGGAATCAGAACAGTGAGTCCAGCAAATTGTTAATGATAAAGTACTAGAATCTGTGAACTTAAAAAAATAATAAAATCAACATTTTCTTGAGGAAAACAAGGGTGTAGTTAAGTTAACTCATAGGGAACTGCAAGCAGTCCAGAGTCTATTTAATAGCTGCAGCAGCCAAGGTCCTGCTGGGCTCTCTTCTTCCTTTCCCTACAGAAATATCACAATGCTTTAATTACTATAACTTAACAAAACATTGTTATCTGAGAAAACTTCCCTCATTCTTTCTTTTCAAACTTGTCTTGGTTAGTCTCTCAGTTGAATACTGCCCTAATAATTTGCATTTGAATTGCATTAAATTTAGTTAGGTACTGAATTAGGGGGAATTGGATAACAGGTTGAGCAATACCTTATCTGAAATACTTGGGACCAGAGGTATAATGGATTTTGGAAGATTTGCATATACATAAAATCTTTCCTGGGGATGGGCCCCCAGTCTAAACATGAAATTTACCTTATACACATAAGCTGAAGGTAATTTTATCCAATATTTTCAATGCACCTGTGTTCTAACTACAACCCATCATGTGAGATCAGGTGTGTGATTGTTCACTTGTGGAATCATGATGTTCAAAACATTTCAGATTCTGGATTTGGGGATTAGGGATCTCTGCTCAAAGTTTATATCATTGGAGAGCTTTTCCATAACCATCATACATAAGCTAGCACTTGATCATTTGATACAAGCTGTTGGTCACTCACATGGCCTACATGTGACTGCTAGAACGTTAAGCTCCAACAGGCTAGGAATTCTGTTTTTTTCTGTTAATTCTCCCCAAATGAAGCTATAATTAAATACAATGCTTACCGCAATACAACAAACACACAAAACAGTATCTGGCACAAGCAGCTATTGAGCACCCACTCTTCACACAATGAGGATACAAAAGTTCCGGAAGACAAAGAATACATGAATTGTGGCCATCTCCTATAGAACACTGTATTTCTCTCCATCTAAACCACATTCAGGTCATTCCTGTTCTTTGGTTAAAATGATAGCTGCCTTCGTAAAGGAATTTGACATTTTTTTTTGTTTATTCCACAGGGGGGTTGGGAGATTTTTGTTTGTTTATTGGTACTGGAGATTGAACCCAGGGGTGCTTTACCACTGAGCAACATCCCTAGTCATTTTTATTTTTAAATTTGAGACAAGGTCTCACTAAGTTGCTGAGGGTCTCCCTAAACTGCTAAAGCTGGCCTGAAACTTGCTATCTTCCTGACAGTCTCCCAAGTCACTGGGATTACAGGCATGCTCCATCGCACCCAGTCTAGCATTACTGATACTATCTAAATAGGGTATTTGTTCTATTGGAACAAATACCCTATCAAACTATCTACTGTTTGTTTATACACTGTATATTCCTTGGCCATCTTACTAGTTCTAACACAAAATTCACACGAATAATCAGAAAATATCTACCATTTGCAGCTAAAAACTGTTTTCCTTTCTTTCTGATAATTATAGCTTTTTTCCTTCTTATTCTCTTTTCATATCTTACTGCTCTGATCAAACAGAAATGACAGTAGGCAACTTTTTTATTTTCTAAACTTTAAAATAACTTGATAGCTATTTACTTGCTTTCCTGTTGGTGTTTTCTTCCCTAAGCCTAAAATTTTCAGGCCTCTTTTTCACTAACTTATAAAAGTAAAATGGAGCATTTACAGATTTTCTAAAACTGACTTGTATTTCCAGAGTAAATCTAGTCTACCACAGTATTATACTTTTACACAATACTGACTTTGGTTTGTAAAATTAAGGATTTTAATGTGAGAAAATTCTATAATTTTTTATGTACTTTACAGTTACTAAAAAGACAAATAGCAAAAAGAGGAATCTACACACTTTAGGAAGAGGAAATTAAAGTTACGATTATGTCTACAAATATTACAACTGCCATAATTATCATTTAATGCAAGAAAAATTTGCCAGAATTTTGACAATTCTAACATATTTATTAAAAATCTACAAATCTTTTGTATGAAAGTTTTTAAAAATAAAAATTTACCTATAAATAGTTGGAAGAATAAAAAATGAACACTCAAACTTCAGTTAAAGTTTAATATGTTTTAAACATCATGTTGGCTATATTTACATTCTTTTTAAATGCCTTAAAAAAATCCTTAAATGGCTCAATTAATAATTCAAATGCCCAAGGCGATCATGCCCCTCCAAGCCTGCAGCATTATTTGCTCTACTTCCCTATAAATGTGGAGGTTTAATCAAAACCAAAGTACACCCGTGTTGTTGAGCGTGTAAGACACTACCTCTGTCACAGAGAAACAAAGGATAATGACAAGCCAGTCAGTGGCAACCCCAGAACTGGAACCCAAAGACTGACCTCCAACCAGGCCTCTTCCCAGGACAGCACCATCCTACCTAGCAAAGAACCTAAGGTGTCCCCGCATTGCCTCACCTGCTTTTTCACAAAGATGGAGGGATTCCAATAGCCAAGAAGTCCTTTCACAGCTGCTCATCCTGAATATCCTTTCAAATTCGTTCAGATTCCTTTGTCTCAAAAACACACAATTTTAACACCCTTTCTCACTTATCTTCACACACAGCCACTCTGCACAGCAGGATAATAGTCAGCAGGTGTGGAAAGTGAGGCAGAGATCTTCCAGTCCTGTTCTTGCTTCCTGAAACTATGTCTGCACCTTTTAAAACTACTTGGTCTATATAAGGCCTTTTATTTTCTTTCATTTATGTAAAGTGGAACATGATACTACTTCCATTCTAAGAATCAAATGAGTTAATGCATATGAAAACATAAAGAACTCTGCCTGACATATAAAAGGTACATCATCAATATTAGCTATTATTGGAGCTGGATCCGTGGCTCAGTGGTTAGGGCACTTGCCTGGCATGCGCAAGGATACAGGTTCGAACCCCAGCACCACATACACAATGAAGTATCAGAGCAAGAAAGCCACATGAAAAACTAAATAAAATTGATTCTCTCTCTCTCACTGTCCCTCTCTCTTTAAAAAAAAAAAAAGATATCTATATTACATATATTATATATATATACATATATATATGTATATATATATATATATATATAGAGAGAGAGAGAGAGCGCACTATTATTTTTATTTTTACTCAAAATTATCAATGTGTTCAGGAGTTTCTAGTCCAAAGCTTCTAAGTATTTTTCCCATGAGGATGCGTCATAACTTCTGGTCAAAGGGATCAAAAATGGGTTGAACCTGCCCCCGAAACTTGCTTCTTTTTCTGTTTTCCCCAGTCCTAACGTCAGGCTCTGCAAATCTGACATAACTAAGTGGCATCACTTCCAGATATATATACTTGTGCTTTCCTTTCTGTGGTCTGCTGAAGTGATTTTTCTAAATGCTAATTGCTATTCTACTGTTATTAAAACAAACAACTGCTGGTTGTACATGGCGGTACATGCCAGCAACTGGGGAGGCTGAGGCAGGAGGATTGCAGCCTGGGAAATTTGGTGAGACCCTATCTCAAAACAAAAGCTTTTTAAAAAGAGCTGAGAATGTAGCTCAACAGTAGAGTGCTTGTGGGTTCAATCCCCAATACCAGCAGGGTGGGGGTGAGAGAGGGGAGAAGAGAATCACCATATAAACTGTCAAAGTTCAGCCTTTACAAAAGAATAAAGCCAGGGCTGGAGCAGTGGCTTGGTGGTTTGGTGGCTACAGCGGGGGCTTGCCTGGCATGCAGGAATACACAAGTTTGAACCCCAGCACCCCATATACAATGAAGTTTCTGAGGAATGAAGGTTACATGAAAAACTAAATAAAAATTCTCTCTCTCTCACTGCCCCCTTAAAAAAAAAAAAAAAGGAAGAAAAGAATAAAGCCTAAACTTACTGGAGATAAGTTTGGCCTTCAAGACCAAACTATCTTACTAGCCATTTCATCAAAGCTTCACAAAGGCACTGTTGCTGTTCTCTCAAAACATTGAACTTACAGAGCTGGAGAGCTGACTCAGTGGTAGAGAGCTTGTCTAGCACGTGCAAAGACTCGGGCTCGAACCCCAGCACCACAGACACAACTAAGTGTCGGATAAACAAAAATCAGATGAAAAATAAATAAATAATTAAAAAAAGAAAAACACCAAACTCATTGTTCTCAGACCCATTTTTAGGCCCCTGCATTTTCCCAACTTGTTACCTTTACTCAGATTCTATCCTTGCTTAGAGTTCCCTTCATCTCTAACCATTCTTCAAATGTCCATTTAGCTAAGTCCTACATTATGAGTAAGAAGTGCTTTCTCTATTCCATTTATAGCTTCAGAGAACTGTACATCAGTAAACACCTCATCTTACAAACAAAATAACTATCTAAACTATGCTAAAAGTGACTAATCAAAGTGATTGAGTGGTTAGCCCTGGAATTTAGATTCAATGTCAAATTCTCCTTAAGTATGACTGCCACTCTTTCATAATATTTAATGATAGTGTCTTATATTTTAGTCATTTATTATGTTTCTCAACTCAATTCACACTTCAGATGTAAACCCTAAAGGTAAATTTATTCCAGATAGAGAACCTCTTATGCTTATTGAATCCAATTAAAATTCCAATGAAAAAGACAGCAACTAGGGGGTTGGGTATTTAGCTCAGTGGCAGAGCGCTTGCCTAGCATGCACAAGGCCCAGAGTTTCGGTCCTCAGCCCTGAAAAAAAAAAAAAAACAAAAACAGACAGCAACTCACAACTCAGGTTTAACTCAGCTTCATGATGGGCAAGAAATAAAAAACTGATTCCATAGTAGTGGAACCCTCCTCCCACTTCTAAGCAAATGTCACTTTATTATAAAACTCCTAAACACAGCTAATAATTTCTTAATTTGAGGAAAATAACAGTTGCCATTCTCACAGACATTTAATAAGACTAAATGAAGTAATGCAGGTAAAACACTTAACACAAGGCCTAGTATGTAATGCTTGGCACTAATTTTTAAGTCCTGCCCTTTCCCTTCTATAATGTAGCCTATTCTTTCTGCTATCCAGTCTCAGTCTTCTGCCTCAACATCATCCACTTCTTCCCACAACCTTGATTACAGAATGAAGTCCAAACTTTGGTTAAGTTCTATCTCAGACCAACCTACATCTCCAGGCTCGCCACACCTGCTGCTTCCAAACAACACTAGGATCACAAAACACAGCACCAGGATCCCAAACACACTGAGGCTCTACTAAGCCTTTTCACTCTGTTGTGCTTCTGCCCATAAAGGAGTAGTTTCAAAACCAGACCTGGATTCACCACCCAGCTCTACCTCATACTAGCTATATGACCTTGGGCAAACCATTTCTACTTTCAGGGTCTATTTCTGATCTCCAACATGAGAAGACACATTATGTCCTATCTTATCATGCTGCTGGGAGGATTCAACAAATAAATACATCTAAAGTAAGTATTTGCATCCTGCGTGACTCTGAGAAATGGCTTGATCACATTAGCTATAAATGGTAATCTACTGTCTTCACTTCTCATAGCACTAACTACAGTGTACTATTGAGACAGATTAGGAGAGACAGTGAAATGGCTAGGTAGTCAGGACAGAGGGCCCCTATCCAAGAGCTAGCTGGTAGAGGTGGAGAGTGATTGACAGGGTGTGCTCAGGGCATTCAAATGCAAAA
>PVKS010032501.1:0-22497 GCA_004027875.1 Aplodontia rufa | reverse complement strand
GACACCGGGGTTGTTTCCATAGCCTAGCAATAGTAAATTGTGCTGCTATGAACATCGATATTGCTGTGTCACTGTAATGTGCTGATTCTAAGTCCCCTGGAAAGATACCCAGGAGTGGAATAGCAGGGTCGTATGGTGGAGTCATCCCTAGTTTTTTAAGGATTCTCCATACTGCTTTCCAGAGGGGCTGTACCAGTTTGCAGCTCCACCAACAGTGTGTTAGTGTGCCTGTCTCTCCACATCCCCTCCAGCATCTATTGTTGTTTATTTTCTTCATCTTTAGAATTCTGACTGGGATCACCATACTATTGATTATTGATGTGCTCATGGTTTCTGTTCTGTTTAATGTAAACTACTCCACCTCTCTAAACCTCCCACTTTCACTAAAATCCTATATAACCTCACAAAGGACTCAATAAACTCAGGTTCTGCTTTTCAGTTTATTCCCAGCTCTCTCATGTCCAAATTTCTTTTATGTGCAGTCTGAGAGCATCTGTGGGACTCCTGGCAGAGCTCAGAACCCCAGAACTTCCCTGCTATCTACTTTTTCAAGGTGATGGACTCTCCTTTCTTTGATTCTTGTTTCATTTTTTTCAGGAACACATGTCCATACTGGTCCATGATGGGGAACATCTATGCAGAAAGTACAAGACCACTCACAGTTAAGTGGGGGGACTTAGTCCCCAAATCTATGGCTTTCCCAGAATGAAGAAGTAGAAAAAATTTAATGAATCATATTATATTTCTTGTAAGATATAAAGATATTTTCTGGAAGTTGAAATTTAAAGGTCTATACCTTGGATTGGGACTATAATCTATTTTACTGCCAACCATCTCCAGATTTATTCTTTCAGTTTCCAATGAAAAGCTCTCCTATTTAATTACCTCCTTGAGTTTTCCACTGGTGATATTTGGAGAGAGTGGGGTCTAATTCTCTTCTACTCTTCATCTTCAGCTTTGGAGATGCCTTTTTATGTATATAAACCTCATTGGACTCTTTTCAAAAGGAAAAGAGATTTTGTCCTACTTAAATGTGGAGATTTCCACAGTTGACAGAGTTTGCTAAATAATGATAATTTACTAAAAAGTATTTAATGACTCCCTAGTAGGTGGCTGTCACTGTGTAAGATACTCAATAAATATTTATTCCATGTACCTAACCTGCTATGAGTTTGGAAGACACACCCAGACACATTACATAGATTTTGGAATTTATATTAAAGCCTCCAATTACATGTAAATTTTGCATGTGTTGGAAAGTTTTTCCAGGGGAATAGACAGGAAAAAGACCTAAGAAAACCTTGTACATCTTCCAAGGCTATGCAGAGCAGAAATGAATTTGTGACAGGTACCAGTTTTTCTTGGCCAACTGTATGTTACCTAAGACTGGTTCTGTCTTTATATGTACTAAGATCATAAGTATCTTGATAAATGTGTACCTAGAAATGAGAATTTTAAAAATAATAATATTTAAAACTTAAAGTATTTGGAATATAAGTTTAATGCAGAAAAAATAAAGCAAATCATTAATGGAAAGACTTTCAATCCTTTCTACAATAACAAAAGGGGAAATAATTATATTTTTCACCTGGGGACTAGCCTACCAAAGTAAACACCTTGAAAATTAGTTCTATCATCTAAAATATATTTTGTATTTAAATTCATGCTTTTAGCATTCATTTCTTATGAAAAAGAATTTAGGAATTCAGAAGAAAGGGATGCTTCTTCAATTTGATAAAGAAATTCTACAAAAGCACTTTGCATATGGCTACACATTTATTGGTTTAGTATTGAATACTTTCACCTACGTATTAGAAACAATTCAACTATTTCTATTCAGTCACCTCTAAAATACAAGTAAAAATATTCATCTAAAACTAGAATAGTGATTACTACTTGTTGGAAAGGAGGATATAGAGGACGGGTAAATGGAGAATTAATTTGAGTAGTGTGCAATGTATGCATGTATTGAAATATAACACTAAATCCCACTATTATGCACAATTATTACATGCTAATCAAAGCTTTTTAAAATAATGATAGGAATTGTATAGAAATTCACCTACACACTTACCAGTGTCAGCTAAAATAGGGGTAAACTTTGGAAGATTAAAATTGATATCCTTTGAAAGAATTATCCACTCTCATTATTTTTATTCAACTTCTCACTGGAATTCCCAGATAGTAACAATGGAAAAGAAAAATAAATAAACAAAAGACATACAGATTGTAAAGAACAAAATTTTCTCCACTTTTAGGTGAAATCATTGTCAGGATACAAACTCTCTTTGAATATTTAAAAAAATTAATAAAACTCCTAAGAAACTATGACATCAGCAATATAAGATATGATGTGGTGAACATAGGAGAAATCAGGCAGTTTCTAAGATAAATTTATACAAAGCTACACATACACAAACATACAAACTACATATACAAACAAAGGCATAGGAAATGGGAGAAATTAAAGGTAAATGCCTGGATTATATTAACTTTCTCTGACTATAGGAACATGAACTTCAGGAATTTATTATTATGAAGACATTATCACTGGATAGGGCAGGACAAATTGTACATGTACCCTCCTGGATCATTTTTGGCAATGCCTTCTGAATGTATAAATATTCCAGGATAAAACCTGAGCTAATATATATAAAATGGTGTAATGCAGTTCTACTCTGCTATCAGAGAGAACAATATCATGGCATTTTCAGCCAAATGGATGGAGATGGAAAAAAAATATTGTGAGTGAAATATTCCAAACTCAGACACTTAAGGGCAGAATGTTTTCTCTCATATGTGGAAATCAGAATGAAATCTAACACAGGATGAAAGTTAGCTAAGCTTAAATAATAATCTCAATATAGGTGAAATTTCATATGAGCAGGGTAACCATAATTACAAAGGTGAAGGGAGAAGGTGGAGATGCGTGAAAGGTAAGGAAGGATTAGGGGATTTTCAATGCAATTGGGAACTCTGGACTCCCATGAGAAGCCCAATTATACACAGGTTGGCAGAGAAACTCAGAAATTTCAAAATTAATACACATGTATATGCTTATTTCTATCTACAACATGGAGGTAACACAGAGGAAATTGGGAAGTGGACAAAGGGGAGGGACCCTGGATTAGGAGTGGCCTTAACTAATTTTGTCAATATCTGAGTATGCATGATTATGTAACAATGATTTCCTCCAATATGTAAGACTATGTTGAACAAATTAAAAAGTAAATGAATGAATGTTAAAATATTGAAAAATAGATACCCACTGGATGGTGAAGGCAGCATAACATTCTGTGACGAACACTCTTTGATCATGTCTGTATCTATAATTAATAGCCTAAACAGGCAGTCAACCATCATACAACCTGTGTTTGCAAAGGAGAGCTGATTAAACCTAAAAAGCCATGTTGTGTAGTAGGAGCCATGCCCAGGAATGCAAACTTTGAACCTGATCCTACATTTCATAGCAATAGGATATCCTCCTGGCTTAAGTTGGGGATTCTGACCACTGAAGCCTTTGGGGTTTTCACAGCATGAAGGATAGTTTAGGTAAAGCATGGAAGAGAAATGTAAAGACAAAATACACCTTCAAAGAGATGACAATTAAAAATACTGAAATGTTTGTTATGTAGTTGGTGAATGCAATGGTATTTCCTTCACTGGTCCCCGTAGCATTACATGGCAAAATTTTGGATTATCACAAAAGCTATTAGGTCAGTGAAAAATTGTAAGCAGGTGATTAATTAAGTACTCACAATTACTAAGTTTTGCAAGGAGTTCCTGGGACAGGGACATTGGAGATCCAGCTGGGTGTGTTGTGTCACTGGATCACATGGTACCCATGGCAATGTCATATTGGGGACACTGTGGCTAGCACTGTGGCTTTCTGAGCATTGAAGAAAAAAAGATGAAGAGAGAGGAAGAGTCAATGCCTACTCCCACTATCTTTCAGTATAGAGGAAAATGATCACACAACTTCCACAACTCTCACCAAACTCCACCAGCTCCAAAACGGAATAGTTGCTGAAATTAGCTGGGGCCACCTCCAACATCATAAACTACATCACTCCATCAAATGAATGAAAGAGATAAAAAAATAACTTTTGTATACTCCATTGAAAAGTTGAGGATGAAAATTTAGAAAGAGCACATGAACAACAATGACGACAACAAGAAAAAAATAAAGTGAAGTAGAGAAAATGAAGAAAGCAGAGCAATAATAATTTCCAAACTTTTTCACAGTACCTCTCATCATTTCATTTAAAAGCATATATTAAGTTGGAAATTTAAACAAAGGAGTTTTGCCTTTAAATTAAAAGACTAATGTAGGAAAATGATAATGCCATGCATTTATAAGCATGCATTAAAAATGTTCTCAAGAAATGCATTTGATTCTGGGTTCCTAGCTTTCCTTCAAAAGTGAACCAGCATGAACCTGGAGCAGTGGCTCAGCAGTTACTGTGCTAGCCTGGCATGGGCAAGGATGTGAATTCAAACTCCAGCACCACGTAAAAAATGAAGTGTTGGAGCAACGAAAGCCACATGAAAAACTAAATGCAATTGATTCTCTCTCTCTCTCTCTCTCTTTCTCTCTCTCTCTCTCTCTCTCTCTCTCTCACTGTCCATTCTCTTTCCAAAAATAAAAATGAAAGAAAAAAGAAACATTGAAAAAAATACAGACTCATATTAGCACTGGTTTTCACACTGATATCTTAGATCCAGAATAAATAAAAATAGTTTCAATTAAAGTTGTCCCAAGGCCTCCATTACTTTTTTCTATTGGCTCTATTATGCCATCCTCACTGCCACCATAGGTGGGTCATTTGAACAGGCAGCATTTATGTTAACAGTATGCACAGTATCACCCATATGTCCTTTGAATAGCTATATAAGTAATTTAGATATGAGTAATGTATAGTGCCTTTGTCCCTCAGTAAAAAAATTTCAATTTTACTACCTAAAATATTAGAGGAAAATCTCTAAGAGTTTGTCGTACTGTTTCAATGTTTAGAAAGTATTGGGCTGAGTAAATTTATTATTATTATTATTATTTGTTTGACATTGTCTTACATATTGGAGTGAATCGTCACATATTAGTGCATATATGGATATTGACATGGTAAGATAAGGCTGATCATAGTCCAGGATCTCCCCACCCCTTCATCCATTCCCTGATCTCATGTCTCTTCTGTAATACCCCTATGTTATAACTGGAAATGAGCATAAACATGCATACTAATTTTTGAAATTTCTGAGTTTCACTACCTGCCACTATACAGATAGGATTCTCATGGGAGTTAAGTTTTCCCAGTTGTATTGATAACCCACTTTATTTCTCCCTCCTTTCCCTGCTTTCTTGCCTTCTCCCCCTATATTCCAAGGTATGATTCCAAGCTTATGTGAAATTTCAATATGGTATTTATTACTTAAACTCGGCTAAATATTGTCCTGTCTTAGGTTCTATGCTAGCTTCCACATATGAGAGGAAACATTTGGCCCTATATCTCTTTTTTTGTTCTTTGGATGTTACACTCAGCATAATATTTTGCATTTCCATCCATTTGGCTGCAAATGCCATGATATCATTCTGATACCAGAATATATATATAATCACAGTTTTTTAATCCATTCATTCAGAGAGTGACATCTGGGTTGGTTCCATAGTTTAGCTCTTATAAATTGAGCTGCTATAAGCATTGGTGTAGGTATGTCTTTGTACTATGCCAATTCTAGCTCTTTTGGAAAAATACCCAGGAGTGGGATAGCTGGGTTGTAAGATGGTTCTATCCCTAGTTTTTTGAGGAGTTTCCACACTTCTTTCCAGAGTGACTGCACAAGTTTGCAGTCCCACCAGTAAAGTGTTAGTATTCCTTTCTTCCCACAAGCCCTCCAGCATCTGTTATTATTTGTGTACTCCATTTTAGCCACTCTGACTGGAGTGAGGTGGAATCTCAGTGAAGTTTTGATTTGCATTTCTCTGATGACTTGCGATATAGAATATTTTTGCAAATACATTGGCTTTATGGACTTCCTCTGTGGAGAAGTTTCTGTTTAGTTCCCAAACCCATTCATTGATTGGATTATTTGTGGGGTTTTTTTGTTTGGTTTTTCGAGTTCTTTGTATATTGTGGATATTAGCCCTCTGTCTCAGGTGTAGCAGGCAAAAATTTTCTCCCATTCTGTAGGTTCTCTCTTGACACTCTTAACTAATTCTTTAGCAGTACATAATCTTTTCAGTTTAATGGGATCCCACTCATTTGTTCTTGGTTTTAATTCTTGTGCTATGGGAGTCTTGTTAAGGAAGGTGGTGCCCACAACAATGTTGTGGAGTTTAGATACTATTGTTTCTTCTAGCAATTGTATAGTTGCTGCTTTAATTTTTAATTATTTGATCCAATTTGATTTAGTTCTTGTTCAGGGTGAGAGATAAGGATCTAATTTCAGTTGTCTCCAAATGGCTGTCCCGTTCATCCAGTACCATTTATTGAACACGCTATCTTTCCTCCACACTATATTTTTGCCCCCTTTGTCAAATATCAGATGGTTAAAGATTTGAGGGTTTGTCTCTGTATCTTATATTCTGTTCCATTGGCCTTCATGTCTTTGTTGATACCAATACCATGCTGTTTTTGTTACTATAGCCCTACAGTATAAACTCAGGTCAGGTATTATAACACCTTCCACTTTCTCTTTCTTGCTTACTTATGTTTTGGCTATTCTGGGTCTTCTCTTATTCAAAATGACATTGAGAATTGCTTTTTCTATATCTGTGAAGAATGTCATTGGTATCTTGAAGGGGATTGCATTGAATCTGTTCAGGGCCTTTGGCAGAATGACCATTTTAATTATATTAATTATGTCTAACTAGGAACATGGAATGTTTTCTCCATCTACCCGGGTATTCTATAACTTCTTTTTTTTAATGTTCCATAGTTTTCAATGTAGAGAACCTTTACATCCTTTGTTAGATTGATGCCCAAGTATTTTATTCTTTCTGAGGTTATTTTGAATGGGATGAAGTTTATGATTTCTTCTTCAGTAAAATTTCTGAAAGAGAATAGGAGAGCTATAGATTGATGCATGTTGATCTTATAATCAGCCACTTTGCTGAATTCATTTACAGGCTCTGAAAGTCTTCTGATTGAACTTTTTGTGTCTGTTAGTTGTAGGATCATAGCATCAGCAAGCAGAGATAGATTGGCTTCCTCTTTCCTATTAGATTTTTTGGTTTCCTTTTCTTGTCTGATAACTCTGCTAGGGTTTCAAAGACTATCTTGAATAAGAGTGGTGAGAGTGGACATCCTCATCTTGTTCCTGAATTCAGTGGAAATGTTTTCAGTCTTTTTCCATTAAGCATAATGTTAGCAATGGGTTTGTCATAAATGGCTCTTACAAAATTAAAGTATCTTCCTTTGATACCTATCTTCTCCAGAGTTTTGAGCATAAATGGGTGTTGAATTTTATCAAAGTCCTTTTCTGCATTAGTTAAGATGATTACATAATTTTTATTTTTAATACTGTTTAAGTGATGAATTACATTTATTGATTTGCATATGTTAAACCATTCTTGCATCCCTGGAATGAAGCCCAATTGATCATGATGTATTATCTTTTTGATGTGTTTCTGGATGTGGTTAACTCAGATTTCATTAAGGATTTTCGCATCTTTGTTCATCACGGAAATTGGTATGTAGATTTCTCTTCTTGATATGTCTTTTTTGGGTTTTGGCATCAGGGTTGTATTTGCTTCATAAAAATATTTAAGAAGGTTCTAATCCTTTCAAATTCATGGAATAACTTACAAAGGAGTAGTGTTAATTCATCTGTAAAGGTCTGGTAGAACTCTGCTGAAAATCCTTTTGGACCTGGGGTTATCTTTTTTGTAAGCCCTTTGATTGCAGTTTCAATTTCGCTACATGAGATTGGCTTGTTTAGAATTTCAATGTCCTCTCATATTAATTTGGGAATTTCATAAGTGACTAGTTATTTTTCCATTTCTTCCAGGTTATCAAACTTGGAAGACTATATCTTTTCAAAATAAGTTCTGATAATCATCTGGATTTTGGTTGAGTCAGTCGTGATGTCTCCATTTTTGTCTTTGATTTCTTTTACTTTGTTCTTCATTTTTGTGAGGTTGGCTAGGAGTCTGTTGATCATATTTATTTTTTCAAAGACCAACTCTTTGTTTTGTTGATACTTTGTATTGTTTTTTTTTTGTTGTTGTTGTTGTCATTTCCATTCATTCCAGCTCTGATTCTTGTTATTTCCTGTCTTCTGCTGAGTTTGGGATTGTATTTTTCCTCTTTTTGTAGGGATTTGAGTTGGAGCATAAGTTTATTTATTTGGGCCCTTTCCTGATTTTTGATGAAGGTACTCAGTGCAATGAATTTACCTCTTATGGATGTTTTCATAATATCCCAGAGATTTTGATATGTTGTTTCATCATTCTCTATAGATTCCAAGACATTCTTTATATCTGTTCTCATTTCATCTCTGAGCCATTCTTCATTTAGGAGGGTTTTATTCAATCTTCAAGTTTTTGTGTATTTTCAGTTGTTTTTCTTGCAATTAATTTGTAAATCATACCATTGTTGTGTGACAGCATACGTGGGATTATAAGAACATTTTTATATTTGCTATAATTAGCTTTGTGGACTAATATGTGGTATATTTTGTAGAAGGATCTGTAAGCTACTGAGGAGAAGGTAAACTCAGCTGATTTGGGATGGAATATTCTCTAAATGTCTGTTCAGTCCATTGATTTATATAATTGTTTAGGTTGGAGATTTGTTGAATTTTTCCTTTGAATATCTGCATATTGCTGATAGTGGTGTATTAGAGTCCCCCAGTATAATTGTGTTGAGATCAAAGAGGGGTTTAATGTCCTTGAGTACTTTTTCCATATACTTGGGAGGGTTGTAATTGGGGGCAAAATGTTAACTATCATTAAGTCTTCTTGGATCATTTCTTTTACTATGATGTAGTGACCTTCTTTGTCCTTTTTGACTGATTTGTGACCAAAATTAACTTTTTCACAACAGCAATTTGCTTTTTTGGGCCACAAACTTTTCATCTTCAATCTGTGTTTATTTTTAGCTGTGAGGTGTGGCTCCTGTAGGCAGCATATTGTTGAATTTTGTTTTTTATACCAGTCAGCCAATCTGTGTCTTCTGATTGTGGCATTGAGCCCATTCACATTCAGTGTTAAAATACATATGTGATTCTGGCTATGTGACCATTGCTGTGTTTTGCACCATCTTGGATATCTTTCAGTGAGTTATGTTATTATTGACTTTTTTCTGTTAATGGGCTTTGGGAGTTGCTTTGTTGCTCCTCTGTATGAAGTATGTCTTTGTGTATTCTCTGTAGAGCTCTGTGTTCTTGTATGTTGCTAACTTGAATTTATCATGGAAATATTTAATTTTCCCATCACATTTAAAGCTGAGTTTTGCAGGGTATCATATCTTTGGCTGAAAATTGTTTTCTTTCAATATTTGAAAAATATCATTCCATGACCTCCTGGCCTTTATTATCTAATCTGAAAAATCCACAATACTCTTTATTGGTCTGCCTTGGAACGTGATTTGGTGTTTGTCCTTTACTGCTTTTAGAATTCTTTCTCTGATTTCTCTGTTATTCATTTTATATATGATGTGTCTGGGTGAATTTCTCATTTGCTTATGTCTATTTGGTGTCCTATAGGCATCTTGAATTTGAATTTCTGGATCAAGTCTGATATGGGGGAAATCTCATTGAGAAGATTCTTAATGTTGCATGTTTGTTGCTCTATGTTTTTCTCAATCCCAATTACTCTCAAGTTATATTTTCTCACCTCGCCCCATACTTCTTGGAAATTTTAGTCATGCTCAGTAAGTTTCTTTTCTTGTTTATCCTCCTTTCACTCAACATTGCTCAGCCTGTCTTTGTTGTCTGATATTCATTTTTCCAGAGCTAAGGTACCATTTTCTACTGAGTTTACTCTGATATTAGTATATTCCACTGAGCTTTTACTTTTGTTAACTGTGTTTTTCAATTCTAAGAGCTCTGCTACATGTCTTATCAGTGTCTAGCTCTTCATCAAAGTGGTCTAAAAGCTGCTGACAAAGTTCTCTTATTTCATTCCTTAAGTCTTTTTTTTTAAAATTCTTTGATTTACTCATCAGATTGTTGACACCTTTTTCTAGGTTTCCTTCTTGGAACCTGACCATAGACTCCTTGAGTGTGGAGCTGTGGATTTGAGGTGTGTATTTTTTCCCTTTCTCCTCATTTTCAGTTTCAAGGAGTGGGGCTTGTTATCCATCACTTAATAATTCTCTTGGGGGTTTGTTGATGGGTGTGGAGATTTTTGTCTCTTTGCTTATTTGGGCTTTGGTACAATTTGGATAGTACAGTTCTATGGATGACTCCCCAGTCTGTGAATTATGATGGACCTTTATGATTTCCAATAGGGGATAGGAGTCAATATGTGGAGCGAATGCATACAACAGACAGTGTTGATCTGGCTACTTTGTGCCAACTGTAGCTGTTACAGTGTTGATTAGCACCTATAACAGCAAACAGATTAGCAGTTTTCTTCCATAAGTGTCCGCAGACTATACTTGGTTTGCAAGCAAACACCTGTTGTCATGTACAGCATTCACTTCAGTTTTCTAAAACCTCTGTAGGTAAAGAAAAAAGTCTAGAGGGCAAAGGGAAAGGGATAGGAAGTTAGTATGGAACTTGTGAATTTGAAGAGAGAGCAACAAGAAAGTGGAGATGATGTAGGTTATTCTGCCAAAATAAGGGGGGGGTGGGGAAATGGGAAGAGATTGGGTTAATGACTGTGGGAGGATGAGAGAGACCAGAATACAGTTCAGGTGTTGACAGAGGACAAGGAGTAACAGGTTAGTAGAAAGGCTCACTACTGGGAGTCTGTTTAGCACAAAGAGACTATGCACTAATTTCCAAGATCATAGAGAGCCACAGATCGAACCATGGTAATATAAACACTGCACATACAGACAAAATGAAATGCAACAACAACACAAAAATCAAAATGCAAACACACAAGAACACCAGTTCCAAGAAAAATAGAAAAAAAAAAGAGTTTGGAAGGATATACATTATTACTGCTGAGGTCAAAATAAACAGTGGGGGTATATGTTCATTTCTGACATCTAGCTGGAGGCATTTCCCAGGTGAGGTTGCTGGAGGGACTGTGTTTTGGTGTTTTCAGCAGATTCCTAGGACTCCTCCCAATGTTCTTCTGCTGTACTGAGGTTGCAGAAGATCACTGTCCCTTCTTCCTTTGGAAACTGCCTTGTGGCTACCTGTGTTGAACCCCTGGGCTGTTTAGTGTCTGACTGCCCAAGCTCTTAGTCCACTTCAGCTGGGGTCACAGGATAGAATCCAGGAAACAATTGATCCTGCATAACTGTGGAAATCTCCACTGCTGTAGAAAATTGATTAAACAGGAATCACTTATTCAACAAATATTTAGCCACTGTCAACTGAGCCAGACCCATGGTAGATATACAACCAATAATTATCCCAGATACCTTGCCTCCTCAAGGGAGCTGGGGTCATCTAGTTACCAGATGTGATTTCCTGCCTTTGTAGTAAAGACTCCTTCTAAATTTCAATGCCTTTTCTGATGGAAAATATGTTCCTCCAGGGAAGTAGACAGGAGCAATACCAAGTACATCCTCCAGAGCTGCGTAGAGTAGAAAAGAATTGGTGACAGATGTCAGGCAGCCTTGGAGAACTCTATATTGCCTCAAATGAGTTCCGTATTTACATTAGTGTACAGCAGGAGAACTTTGAAAAACAAAAAAGAGTCCTTGAATGTGTTGAGCTTTTTCATTTCAGTTGCTTCTTAAATGATTGAGAAATTATTTGTTGCTCTGAAGATATGATACATTTACACAGAAATAGTTTTCCCTAAATTCTGTATGCTGAAGCACAAGAAAAAATATAGGAGAAATTCTATTTCCTGGCTTGAAAATTTCTTCCATCTTACATAAACTATAGTATTTTCTGAAATGGAAACTTACTATACTATGATAAAATTTCAGCACCATATAAGAGGAAATTCTCTTTCATTTGAAGAAGTCTTTAGAAAAGCTTTCCAATAATATCACATGTGATGGTGAAAACCTGAAAGTTTCCCCTTTTGATCATGAACAATTAACACTGTCTTCTTTCATCGCTACTAAACAACATTATCTTGGATGTGTATAAGGCAAGAAAATGAAGTAAAGGCTATGAAGATTACAAAGGATAAAGCACAAGTACCTGTATTTTCATGGACATCCTTGTCAATGTAAAAGTTCTCAGCAAATATCCAATAATATGTCAATAATCTATAAGAGAGTTCAGAAATATTATAGGATACAAGAACAACACAAAATTCAATCACATTTATATATAACCTTGGTAGTATGAACATGTTAAAACATTAAGGAAAAGTAACATTCACAAATGCTACAAAGGAGTTCAAATATGTGAGGTATAAATCTAATAAAATATGAAACAGCTCTATGATGAATGTTACATTAGTTTGATGAAAGAAATCAAAGAAACAAAGAATTGGAGAAGTACAGTATAGCTGTGTATTAAAAGGCTCAATATATTAAAGATTGTCCCTTAAATTATCTATGAGTTTAATTAATCATTTTATCAAAATTTCATCATGATTTCCATAAACAGACAAGCTTATTCTGGATTTAGATAGAAAGAAAAAGGGTTGAGGTGAGTTAAAAGAATTGTACAAAAACATGAAGTGTGAGGAATCCTTCCATGAAGTTAGGCCTTACTATGTAACTGCAATCATCAAGATAGTGTGGTACTAGAGGGAAAGAAACAGTGATTGATGTCTGAGAGAGACTGAGAAGCAGACTTACACAAACAGCCCCAATTGGAACTTGAGACTTTTGCAAGCAGAATCCATGGAAGGAGGCAGCCTTCCCAAAGGTGGTGTTGAAATAATTGGACACCACAAGCCAGGAAAATTGATCTAAACCTCATAGTTCTAGAAAAAATTAATGCTAATAAGATAAAACCTTATAAGAAAAGCAGAAAACTATATTATTTTAATGAAAAATAGATGACTGGATACAGATAATAATTGCACAACTTGACCCCCAAAGCACTATCCCACAAAGAAGAAATCCTTTCAGGTGGAAAATGCAAGGTACACGTGGTAAATCTGAAAAACTGTGATTCCTTAAAGATGTAGGAATAGTTGAGTATCTTGACCATTTGGTTTGGAACACAATTGTGCACATATGTTAAATTTCCAAAACACTCACATATACACATGCAAATGATATCACATGAAACTGAGGAAACGAAAATAAATTGTGGGTTGTATCAGTGTCATTTCCCTGGTACTGTATTAACAGAAACATATTTTATTTATACTTATGCATGACATTACTATTAGTAAAAACAACATGATAAATACCAAGGAACTGGATCATATGGTTGTTCCCTTTTTAGTTTTCTGAAGTGCCTCCATAATGATTTCCACAATGATTGTGCTAATTTACACTTCTACTATCAATATATAAGAACTCCTTTGGACCCACATCCTTTCCAGCATTTATTGTTGTTTGTATTATTTTACAAATGATTTTGTTAGTTCATTAGGGTTAATCATAGTAATGAGGCTCATTTTGGCATAATCATATACGAATGCCATAAAATTTGATCCATTTCAGTATTTCTGCTTTCCCTCCCTTCCCTGTCTCTCTTTTCTCATTATTGTACTTTATTGGTCTTCTTTTTGTTTATTTATTGCTTCTTAAATTGGTGCTTTATAGATATACGTAAAAGTAAAATTCTCTGTGTGATATATAGGTAGAGAGAGAGAGAGATAGAGCAAATTTGCTCATTTTCATTCCATAGTTCCTCCTTTTCCCCATCCCACTTCCCTCCCCATCAAATGCCCTCCTGTATTCAGTATATCTCATTTTTATTTTCATGGGGTTCCCCAATTGTTTTCCTCTTTTTTTACTCTAGCTTCTGCACTTACAGAAAACTTTCAACCCTTGACATTCTGAGTCTGGCTTAGTTCATTTAGCATGATGTTCTACAGTTCTACCCATTTACCAGCAAATGTCATAATTTCATTCTATTTTATGACTGAATAAAACTCCATTGTGCATATATACTACATTTTTTGTCCATTCATCTGTTATTTGTATTCTTGATGATTGCCATTCTGACTGGTGTTAGACTGAATCTCAGTGTACTTTTATTTTGTATTCACCTCATAGTTAAAGATGATGAATATTTGTCAAATAATTGCTGGATGAGCTATCAGACAAGAGAAGGAAATCAAAGGAATTCGAATAGGAAAAGAAGAAGTCAAGTTGTCTCTATTTGCGGATGACATGATCCTCTACCAAGAAGACCCTATAAGCTCAAGCAGAAGATTTCTGGAGATTATAAATGACCTCAGTAAGGTGGCTGGTTATAAGATTAACACCAAAAAATCATTAGCTTTTCTATACTCCAGCAACAAGGACACTGAAGAGGAAATTAGGAAATCAGTCCCTTTCATCATCTCTTCCAAAAAAGTAAAATACTTGGGCATAAATCTCACAAAGGGTGTGAAGGACTTATACAACAGAAAATATGGAACTTTAAAAAAAGAAATTATAGAGGATCTGAGTAGATGGAAAAACATTCCATGTCCATGATTAGGTAGAATCAATATCATCAAAATGGTCATTTTACCCAGAGCCCTATACAGATTTAATGCAATCCCTATCAAGATTCCAATGTTATTTTTCATGGACAGAAAAAGCAATACTCAAATTTGTATGGAACAACAGAAGACCCAGAGGCTTCTGAGACGAACCCTCATACCTTTAACTATCTGATATTGGATAAAGGGGCAAAAGGATGGTGTGGAAAAATGATAGCCTGTTCAACAAATGGTGTTGGACAAATTGGACAGCCATATGTAGACAACTGAAATTGGATCCTTACCTTTCACCCTGTACAAAAATTAAATCAAAATGGTTCAAGGATCTGGATATTAAACCAGCAACTCTACAACTGCTTGAAAAAGAAGTAGGATTGACATTACATGACATAAGGCTCAGCACAGCCTTCCTTAATAGGACTCCCATGGCGCAAGTGGTAAAATCAAGAATAAATGCATGGGATGCTGTGGGGAGCTGGATTTTCCCCAGGAGCCGATCAGGAGGAGGGTGAGTGCCGATGGCTGGAACCCTGGTCCCCCCTCGTCCGGGGACCCCTTCCTTCCCAGCCGGGGAAACGAGTCAACCACATGCAGCTGATGGCAGCCCAGAATCCGTTTATTACTAAGGCATAAGGGTTTTTATAGAGGAGGAGGGGAGACAGCCAAGGAATCAATAATCCTTCTAAGGGAGTTGCCAGGGGTTATGTAGATTTCAGTACAGACAAAAGTTAGGAACATTCTGTAGTCGATAGATTCTGACCCACCCTGTTTGACCTTTTGTATAACAAAGCTCGACCTAGCAGCCCCTCCTGAAGGAACTTATACAAATAGTAACAAGATCGCTCCAGGGAAGCTGATAAAATGGAGTGAAGGTCAGACTGAAGGTCAGACCCCAACTGGATGCAATTAAACTAAAAAGCTTTTGCACAGCTAAGGATTTAGTCAAGAGTCTCAAGAGAGAACCTACAGAATGGGAGAAATTTTTGCCTGCTTCACCTCAGACAGAGGGCTAATACCCAGAATATACAAAGAACTCAAAAAATTAATACCCAAACCATAAATAACCCAATTAATAAATGAGCTATGGAACTAAAAAGAAGTTTCTCAGTGAGGAAATTCCAAAAAGCCAATAAACATATGAGAAAATGCTCTACATCACTAGCAATAAGAGAACTGCAAATCAAAACTTCATTGAGATTTCACCTCACTCCTGTCAGAGTGGCAAAAATGAAGAATACAAACAATGACAGGTGCTGGAGGGGCTGTGGGAAAAGAGGAACACTGTTACATTGCTGGTGGGACTGAAAACTAGTACAGCCACTCTGTAAAGCAGTGTGGAGACTCCTCAGAAAATTAGGGCTGGAACTGCCTTCTGACCCAGCTATCCCACTCCTGGGTATTTTCCCAAAAGAGTTAGAATTGGCTCACTATAGGGGTACAGCTTCATTAATGTTTATAGCAGCTCAATTTACTACAGCTAAATTAGGGAACCAACCCAGATGCCCCTCACTTGATGAATGGATATAAAAACTGTGGTACATATATACAATGGGGTGCTACTCAGCTATTAGAGAAAATGATATTATGGCATTTGCGTCCAAATGGATGGAGATGGAAAAAATTTTGCTTAGTGAAATATCCCAAACTCAGAGACTCAAAGGCCGAATGTTTTCTCTCGCTTGTGGATGCTAGAATATAAGCAGAATCAGTACATTACAAGGCTAACCTAACAATTACCTCATCATGTATGAATGCTTTTTTTTTTTTTAATAGAGAAATAACTTTATTGAGTTTTCACATGGACTTTGTTGCTCCAACACTTAGTTGTGTATGTGGTGCTGGGGTTTGAACCCGGGTCCTCGTGCTTGCCAGGCAAGCCCCGAAACCGCTGAGCCACCACTCCAGCCCCATGTATGAATTCTTACATGATCATGGGGAACTGTGCTAAGATTCCTGGGGGACATAGGGAGGGGAGAAGGGAGGGGTGAAGGTTATAGGAAGGACATCAAGGTGACCAGAGAGAGGTAGTATGGGTGAATCTAATCTGAGGGGAACCTCTGATTTCCAGGAGAAGTCCAATTAACTTGGGTCTTAAGTGAAACATGAAACTATAGGGAACCCAAAGTGGGGAAACCATGGTCTGGCACCAATATTGGCTTGCTCTGTCATTACATTTTTGTGCTTGATTGTTTGAGGATAAATCCCTCCTAGTTGTAAGACCATGCTTATGGAATAAAAATAAATAAATAAATAATTGCTGGACTTTTGAATTCATCTCCTGAGAAGAGGCTTTTTTGACATTTGTACATTTACTGAATGGTTTATTTGAATATTAAACTTACCAGGCTTTAGAAATAAATGTATACCCGTGTTTATCTCAACATAATTCACAGTAATGAAGTAATGGAGTCAACCTGGGTATCTGTCAACAGATATGTAAATATCTCAATATGAAAATGAGTTTTATTAACCCATATAGAAAAACAAAATTTTGTTTTTTGCAAAAACAGAATGGAACATCATGTTATACATAATAAGCCAGAATCAGAAGACAAGTATTTTATGTCTTTTGCTCATATGTCTAAGTTAGAGCAAAATGAAGGGATATCATGTAAGGGAGGATAATTAAGGTAGGCAAAGTGGTTCAGTAAAAGGGATGAGGGAAGGGCAACAGGAGTTAAAGGGGAAGTGAAATTGGTCAATTTATGTTATATGGATATACAGCTATGCCACAATGAAATCCTCTCTACTGTGTCATTAATATGCATTCATTAAATTAAAACAAGAACAGCAGGAAGGGTACCTGAAACCTCCCTGTACATTTTTTTGGCAACTAACTGTGAATCTATAATTCTGTGTAGTTAAAATTCAAAGCTGCATCTTCACAATGGGAAGGTTCACTCTTCATTTTCAGAAATAAAAACTCAGAGAATGTGTTTAAGTTGCCACATCCTATGTGTAACAGTGGGATCTCCCCATATCTCCACATTGAGCAGGAACACTGGAGGCAGGCCCTCTTTTTCGTTTGCTCACACACTCACTTTCTCACTCAACACTATTGAAGTATCTGCATCTCTGTAATAAGCTAATTCTAACTCTTCTGGAAAAATACACAGGAATGGGATTGCTGGATCATACTGTGATTCCATCCTTAATTGTTTGAGGTGTCTCCACACCGCTTTCCAGGATGGCTGTACCAGTTTGCAAATCCCACCAACAGTGTTAGTGTTCCTTTCTTCCTACATCTATAGGATCATCATTACTTGTTCCAAACTGTCCTCAGGTTTCCTATCAATATGAGAATAGTGAACAAGATCCTGCATTATCTGCTCCCTGGTCATTGCCACATGCTTACATTCCATCATATTGGCTTGTTCCTTCTGCTCTAGTGATACTGGTCTTTCAGTTTCTCAAAATTCCATATGCATTAGTCTTTCAAGGCATTGCCATTTTCTGATCTACCTACTATAAAAGCTTATTTTGGAGACCCTTATCAAGGATCTTGCCCTCTCTCCATTCAGATTTTTGCAAATTCTTCATGGTTCAAGGAGGAGGTCCCAAACTTATCTGAATAAGTATCTAATATTGCTGCTAAATTTCTTACTTTGGTCCACTTTGGTCTTTATAGAACTTATGATTTTCTAATATACTTTAAATTAATTATTTTGTTGTCTCTATTCCCCTTTATACATGAGGTCATTCTTGCCTTATTAACTGCTATATCAGCAATATTTGTAATAGCATGTAGTATCTTTTAGGGAAACAATGTTGGTTAAATAAATAAAAACTTCCACTTCCTTTCCTACAGAATTCATGAAAGTTGGGGGGAGAGTTCTAATTGCATGGTAAGCAGTATTGAATGCAGTACTGTCACCATCACTTTTCAAAATACTTCAAATTTGGAAGGGGAAAAAAGCATTAATTATGCTGACAAAGTCATCAAAATGGAGAAGTCAGTCATTCTTGAGTTTTCTCAGCATATCAGACATGTGGCAGGGATTGTCGTTGTCTGTGAACATGAAGCAACTGTTTGTTTGAGTAGTTTTGGCTTCTGCATGTGTTATCCCTAAAATCTGAAAAACTCTGACTTATTCCTGCATGGGCATGTGAAGAAACCAACATTGAGGGACTCTGAGAAAGATTCCCGGGGATGTGAACATGCTGATCACCTTGTTCAGCATGCTTTCCTCTTACTTCTTGAGGCTCTCTCCATAGAACTCTGGTTGAGTTAGGAAGTCAAAGAAACCAGTGGCCTGTTTAGTCTACCAGAACAATGTGTGTCCCAGGAATGGTGTTGAATGAGAAAGTGAGTTAGTGAGCAAACTAAAAAGAGGACCTGCCTCCAGTATTCCTGCTCGGTATGGAGATATGGGGAGATGCCACTGTTGCACATAGGATGTGGCAAATTAAATACATTCTCTGAGATTTTAATTCTGAAAATAAAAAATGAATCTTCCCATTGTGAAGATGCAATTTTGAAATTAAACTACACAGAAGGAGATTAAAGAGTATGGATTTGGGGTACATTTACTAAAGAGTTCATTTTTTTTTAAATAGAGAGGAACAGTGAGAGAGAGAGAAAGAGAGAATCAATTTTATTTAGCTTTTCTTGTGGCTTTCGTTGCTCTGAGACTTTGTTGGGTACGTGGTGCTGGGGTTTGAACTCGCGTCCCCGTGCATGCCAGGCAAGAGCTGTAACTGCTGAGCCACCACTCCAGCCCCTGAAGAGTTCATTGTGAAAGATGGAGAGGAAATTACTATTTTTGAAGGAAAATGCATGGAGGTCTTAGGCAGTCATTAGGGAATGAAGGCTTCCATTGCAAACTTAGAATCTGAGAAATAAGACTGGAGCCATGGAAGAGGAAATTTGAGCAGAGAGCAGCCTAGAGAAAGGCTTTGCTATGGGCTTCCTTGATGTAAGCTTGGGAATGTCCACTCAGAAGCCAGGCCCTGTGCCAAGCATCACAAGTTAGTCACAAGACTTGGTCAAAGTCCACAGTCTATCTGTGACTTATTACATTCAGAGTAAAATTTTAACAGTTTTGTCAAATCAGGCTTTCTTTTCTGGCATTGTATAAGTGATTCTGCTTTTGTTTAGAAAAATAACTCATTCCTCAGTTCAATATCTGAAATTGACAAACAAACACAATTCTGTCTCAGTTATGCACAGACCCTACTTGGACTGACCTACAGGATGCTGGCTTTTAAGAAAAGTAGTAAAGCAAAATAATTTCCTCCTATATATCTTAATTCCACAGAAACTGTCAAGGATGGAAAATCTGGGGTAGAGCCATGGAAATAGCCACAGGCTCTTCAGTATTCTCTGAGAGAATCAAAGTTTCCCAGTGGTTCCTTGGGCTGACTATTAAACTGAATTTCAGGTCTATACAACACAAAGAAAAAGGAAAGTTCTTAACATTTCTGCAACTAAGAGGAAATTGAACTCCAGTGTACACAGAATGATGACTTGCTACTGGGATGTACTTTCATGCTTGGCTCTGCTTGCTCACTAAGTACAGCTATGCCTTCCTGGAATCTGCACTGTTGAGAAAAACCATCCTCTTTTGATGCTCAAAAATCCTGAATTTCATGCCCTGAACATCTATTGCTGATGTGCCAGAGATTTGGTCTGTGCACCCGAGGCAAACTTAAGGCTCCAAAGGAATGAAGTCAGAGCCCATGGGAAATTCTGACTATGCTGTGTATGCAGCTAACACATTTTTCTGAAGCCCTGAAACCTCAGAATGTACTCCTGAGTATAATCACTTTGACTGATGGGACATGGGTCTTTGCAACAAAAAGAAACAAAACAGGAAGTTTGAACAAATCTCATCTTGTGGTAAGCACGAGTAGTTTTCCCTAAAATCAGAGATTTTGGCTCTGTAATTCCCATCCTCTTTAAAGGTCCTTGTGATGAGGCCCCTATTCAAAAACTGAAAGAGACATTATCACTACATATACATGGGGCTCTCCAGTCACATATTCACGAACTGGAACAGTCTGGTGAGGGAGGTGACCTGTAGGCCATAGACAACAGCAAAAGCCTCAAGGCGATAATCACATTCATGCACCATATCCTTCCGCACCTCCACTGATAGACCTCCAAAACTCACAACAATTGGCTCAAAACCCCTAATATATTTATATTCTTAATCCTAGATTGAATACTTGAATGTTTCTCCAAACAAATTTAGTGTTCCTCTGAGATACCAGCTGGAGTTTTTCAGGGCTTCTCCTTTGCTTACATCAATTTAAAAAATCAACTCCTCCATGAAGAAGAGATTCTCACTCCATGTGGGAGCAATAAATTTTATTTTCTTCTGCTCCTATAACATTTTGCTTAATTGCATCTTCTTAAGAATGCAGTGCCATGGAACTCCTATGGTAACACAGCTTTTAGAATTTGGAGGTTTTTCAATGTTTTTCATTTCCTTTATGCCATATACCCATGTTAAAATCTGGTCTTTCTTTAATCTGTCTTCCCAGAAATACCCAGGAGTGCTCAGTGCTTTTATCTCTACAGAAAAACAACCAACGTTGAGGTCATTCTTCTCCTCATGGACTCTGGATTTTCAGCAGATGATGATCACCTGGTAAGCACAGTGCCAGCCATGCTCATACTTATCATGAGGGTCAGTCACAAGTAATTATTTTGCTACCTCTGTCCATGAACTACCTCTGTGTGAAAACCCATTATGTCTGGTGCTCCCTGTGGCAGCCCAGGACTGCAGACAGTAGAAGGGTCAACTGTGCATCACCTGGAGTTGGAGGAGTCATGTGCCTGCTACACATTGGAAATTGGTAACGGATCATAAATACCCCTTCTCTGATCTCATGTGAGAGCATATTCTGTGCAAAATCAATCAGAAATTTGGTTAGTGTTGTCCTAACAGTATTAGAAATTCAGGTCAACTCATTGGCATTAATTTTCCTCTAACCCGCACTTATCTCCATGGCTCTCCTCATTCCAAAATACTTAATTCAATCCAACAAATCTCATCTACAAGTCTGTACCTAAGTTGTTTCCTCAGGTTGAAATGGCTCTGGTCCCATGGAAGTTTCCTAATCACCTTTCAAAACCCAGCTCAAGCACTAAACCAATCTTGTTGAGTGTTGCCTTTCAAATTGACTACAACCAATAAACCATGTCTTCCCCTGGCAAATTTTTCTCATGGACATATTTCTATTATTGACCTATCTGTTCTCTGTGTCCTTTGGTGTGTTCTTTGCATATTTCCCTCACCCTTTGTGAGATTATCAAGGAAATACTTTGGGTAATATTTACAGTTTTGTCTCTAGTTTATAGAAGAATACTTTATACACAGTTGGTATCCAGAAAGTTTGAGTTTAGTTGGGTGTGATTCAGGGAACTCTATCTTTGCTTTCCATGTGAGAACCTGGCAACCAATCAAATCTTCCTTGGCAGTTAGTGCAACAGAAGGAATTACCTGTGCCCCAATTACCATCAATGCAAGTTCAAGAATCCACAGGTTTCTTTTGACAGAGGATCAAAACCTAACAAGGGAAATCAAAGATCTCTTCAATGAAAACTTTCGAACATTGAAGAACGAAATCCAAGATGACCTAAGAAGATGGAAAGAACTCCCATGCTCTTGGATAGGCAGAATTAATATAATAAAAATGGCCATTCTACCAAAAGCTTTATATAGATTTAATGCTATCCCTATAAAGACACCTATGTCGTTCTTTAAAGACATAGAAAAAGCAATTCTCAAATTCATTTGGAACAACAAGAAACCAAGAATTGCCAAAGCACTACTAAGCAAGAAAGATGAAACAGG
>PVKS010032500.1:0-22512 GCA_004027875.1 Aplodontia rufa | reverse complement strand
TTTTTTTTCATTGACATAAAAATTGTATGTATTTGTGCTGTAAAACATGATATTTTGATAAATGTACACAATGTAGAATGGCTAAATCAAGCTAATTAACATATCCATTACCTCACATATTATGTGTGTGTGTATAGAACATTTAAAATCTACTCTCAGCAGGGCTGGGGATGTAGCTCAGTGGTAGAGCCCTTGCCTAGCATGCAGGTGGCCCTGGGTTTGACTGCCAGACGTGAAAAAAAAAATTCACTGTCAGCAATTTTCAGTTGCACAATACATTTTTAATAAGTCACTATTCTCTACAATAGATCTCCAGAACTGTTTAACTGTCTAACTGAAATCTTGTATTTTCCATTCAAGGTCTCCTTAATCCCTCAACCCCACCCCATCTGAATCTTGAGCAGATATCTACAGGACTGAAAAGAATCCTAACTAATTTATCCTAGAAACAATGTTCTGGGATAGCACTCCAGATTCCCAGAGCCTCCTTATTCTCGTATTTTTGGAGTCTGGCCATTCTGACTTCCCTGTGATCACCTGTATTCCTTCATATTCTTCTACTAAATCTCTTTTCTGATTTCTAACCAGAGCTTACAACCAAAGATATGCTATAATGTTTATCCTTCCTGTCAAATGTTGAACATTTTTAAGGAAGGTACTCTATCCTTTTTTCCTGGTGTTCTGGCCCCTCCGTTCTGCACTTTCCTTTCTAGGACACAGAGGCTGTCCCATCTATGCAGGACTCCTGAGATTATAACACAAGTAGGAGAAAATAACCCTCCCCGGCAGAATGAGCCATCTAGTTAAGGTGGCAAGATTGACATTAATGACAGCTCGAGAGGCTGAGCCAGGAGGATCTCAGGTTTGAGGCCAGCTTCAGCAACTTAGTGAGATCCTATTTTTCATTTTTATTTCTCAGAATGAAAAAATAAAAAGGGCTGGGATATATAGCTCAGTTGTAAAGCAGCAGTAGGCAAAAAGAAAGAAAGATTGGCATTAATGAAATGATTGTGGCTGATACAAAGCAAAATGGGATTAAGTCTCGAAATTGAACTCTGGGGTCCAGAAATGGGAAGCCCAAGGTGAGTTTCCTGGGGAAGTCTCTTAGGGAGTCTCTTAGAGAAACTGAGGAACCTGAGTAACCAGACCAGCTGTTCTGGAGGGAGTCACAGGGCTACCATCAGTCCCTCCACAACTTACTTTTGAAAAGTCATACTTTCTATTGATATTTGATAGAGCAGCTTTGCAAACTGAGACTTTAAAAAGCAGCATCGTTGTAAACTGAGGCCAAGACAGGTAGAGCAATGGCTGTTCACCAAGAGTTCAGTGGCACAGAACTCATTCCGGCTCCCTCCCTCCTGTCAGAACCTGGCTTAACCTACTGGTCCCAGGTGCCCAGGTTTCCTGCACACTCGTCCATCATGTCCTTAATATTCTTCCAGAAATTCTCCATAAACTCATGGCTTCATCTTTCCCTTTCAATGTTTCTTTCTTTTTCTTTTTCTTTCTTTTTTTTTTTTAAGAGAGAGGGACAGTGAAAGAGAAAAAGAGAATCAAATTCTATTTAGTTTTCCATGTGGCCTTTGTTTCTCCAAAAGCTTTGTTGTGTACATTAGTGGTGCTGGGGTTTGAACCTGTGTCCTCACACATGTCAGTCAAGGGCCATAACTGCTGAGCCACTGCTCTAGGCCCCCTTTAAGTATTTCATCTGCAGTCCTAACTGAATATGTGACTGTCAGATTTGTTTTACTTTTTTTTTCTTTTTCTTTTTTTACTCACCAGAAAAAGAAAAATGCCCAAGGAAGAAAAGAGGTACTTTATAATAATCCCCAAATTAGATAATAAAGTACTAATTTTTAAAAGCTAAGAAACCATGTAATAGGTAACTAACTTTTCTTTGGCAAGACAAACTGTATTTCATATGGGGCATGGTACACAGCATTCGAAATGTGCAGTACATGTGACACCAGTCAGCCCACTGGACTTTGTTTCAGGCTATGAAAAAGAAGAGAAGAGCAGAATTCTAGAAGGAATATCTCCAGGATAGTTGGTGGGAAAGCGGCAGGGAAGTTGCTCAGGAAGGATTCGCAGAAGCAAGGGGAAACCTGGAAAGAAAGCTGTGAGGTAGGTAAGGATTACAGCTCCCAGCAGGTGTAGCGTTTCTTCAACACCAAATGCCACAGGACTGCAATCTTAACCCCTTCTTCACCCAGCTCTCTACTACAGACTATTTATTTAAATAAATGATAATGGAAAAAGGAACTGCTTTATCACAGCTAACTGTATACCCAACTATTATTTCAAAAAGCATAGGAAAGAAAGCTATTTAGAAGAGGCCTTTGGCCTCTCTTTCTCAGCCTCATTACAGAAAAAATAAGGAACCTTCAAATTTGGTTTATTAAAAGATTTACTTATAAATATCACAGAAAGTCACCCTGAGAACCATTCTCACAAATTTTCCTACAGCTAAACAAAAATACCTTGACCCCCAAGGAGGAAACAAAAGAAAGGCCTAAAGACAAGAAGGGCCTGTTTGGTCATGGTTTCTGGGAACAATGGTAGATTTTTAAATACCTAAGAAGGAAGTAGAATAGGAGAAGTATGGGTGAGGGGTTGAGCAGCTTCCCACTGAAATTGTGCTATTCAGAATTAACAGCCTCAGGGATAAAGTGTTTAGAAGAAGCAGCCTACATTAAGTAGATGGAAATATAAATGACCCTGATTTGATCATTGCACATTGTATACATGTATGGAATTATTACATTGTACACTTTAATTTATATAATGCATTTGTCACCTATGCCTCAATAAAGTTAAAAAAAAAAAAAAAGAAACCACCCCAAAATAACCTAGTACTGAGGATGGAAGTGGATCCCTCAGCTCTGAAAAGAGACAACACTTTCAAGACTGGGAAGAGCCTGGGGCCTCCAAAGCCTCAGACTCTGGGAAACAAGGCACCCATACAAAACTGTACAATTGAACACTGGTGGTGGTATTGTGTGAGCATTAATGCTATACAAACCAGAATTCTACACACTGTTTCTGACCCTTGTGGTCACTCTTCAAGTGATGCCTGCACTCTGTAGATAGATAAAGTTCCCAGAACCCACAGTGGGTCAAGCAAGCAAACCAAAGTAGAACATTTCCTCCCAAAGTGACTGAGACACACGAGGAAGAGTGCTCTGTGACACACTACAGTACATACATGCCAGAATTCCTTTCTGTGAGAGTGTGTCTTCTTTTTTATATAAATTGTGGTAAATATGCAGCGTAAAATTGATCATCATAACCATTTTTGAGTGTGTAGTCAGTTCAATGACATTAAGGGCACTCACACTGTGGAGCTGCCATGTGGCTTCTTCTTTTTTTTTTTTTTTTTTGTACCAGGGAGTGAACCCAGGAGTGCTTAACCACTGAGCCACATCCCCAACCCTTTTTATTTTTTTGAGACAGGGTCTCGCTAAGTTGCCTAGGGCCTTGCTGAGGCTGGCTTTGAACTTGTGATCCTCCTGCCTCAGCCTCCAGAGTCACTGGAATTACAGGTGTGCACCACCATGCCCAGCCCATGTGTCTTCTTTTTTGCTCATTTGTTTTAGTGCTGGGAAGTGAAGCCCTTCCTTATACATGCTGAGCAGGAGCTCCCCCACTGAGCTATAACTCCAGCCCCCAAATGGTTGGTTCTACTTTTAAAGAGTTCATGAAGTACTTCAGGCTTTTGTGATTCATATGGTCATAACTGAGAACATTAATTACGGCTAATCAGAGCCTTGGTAGTGCCTGTATGTGGAGAGTTCTTGTTGGCAGAGGACTGTCTGATGTCCTCTGGGTCTGGTAGGGTCTGTCATTAGCCCAATGTTGGACCATTCGACCGACCGTGACTATGGGCAGTTCAGTATACATCTGTCTGACAGCCAGGCTGAAGGGCTTTGAGTCCAGGCTGTGCCACTTCTACCTCTAAGATCTTGAAGAGTTACTAAATTGCTTAAAATGCTTTAACCAATTTAAAATGGAGGCAATGGGGCTGGGGTGTAAGTCTAGCGGTAGAGCACTTGCATGTGTGCATGGTGTTCAGATTTCTGTTTTCCCGAGCACTACAAAGAAAATAAATGAATAAGTAAAATAAAATGGAAGTGCTCATGACTGCCTCATTGGGTTGTGAGAGGATTAGCTGTGAAAATGTATAAATTCCTTACAATGGTTCCTGGTGGCTTAGGGCTGTGGACAAGTTTGCTCATTACTATGAGCAGGAGGGGAAAGGAGAAAAGAGTAAAATATCACCCTGGAGCAATGGGGATATTTCTGCGGTTTAGACTGTAGAGAGATGGGGCCAAATCAATACAAAGAGGGAAAGTCAAAATAAAGCCAAGCCAAATCAGAGAAGTGATTTCCCTGCACAGTAGAGTTTCTGTTCCTGATGGTGGGCCTGGGCCCAACAGAGGGAGGGACACAGGCTTCCTGCTGGTGCTGCTGTGATGGAGCTTACAGAGGCGTGCTTCTGAAGTTAGAGACTCGCCAGGGACACAGAGGAGAGCTGTGGGTGTTCTTGGGAAGCACTGGGCTTACCCCTGGATGAGCTGCCTCAGGGGTGGCAGGAAAAGGGTATTGAGGTGAGGTTAGGACTGCCAGGACTAATGTAGGAATAACCTTTTGCTACCATTTCCTAGAAAGCCAGGTTGGGCTGCAGGCTGTGCGTCTGAGCGCACTTTCTGACTCTTTCAAGCACAACTCTTCCCTTAAAGTACAGCCATTAATTCATGGCAGGATGCAAAGGGCCCTTACACATATGAAAAGTTGATCAAGCTAGGTGCAGCAAGCGCAGCCTGTAATCCCAGCAGCTCAGGAAGCCAGAGCAGGAGGAAACACAAGTTCCAGGCCAGCCTCAGCAACTTAGCAAGGTCCCAAGCAACTAAATGAGACACTGTCTCAAAATAAAAACATAAAAAGGGCTGGGAATGTGGCTCAGTACCAAAAAAAAGGAATTCAGATGAAAAATAAAAATCTAATTTCTAATTTAGAGATCTTTCTCATCTAACAGAATGTGAAAAACTCCAAAGATTGTCAATACACACTGTTGGCAAGGCTGTGTGCAAACAGGTACCAGTGCACATGGCTAGTGGGAAGGCAGCATGGCGCAGCTTGTCTGGAGTGGGATTTGGCAATACCAAGCAAAAACACATATACATTTGCCTTTTGATCCAGGAATCCCTTTCCTAGGACTCAGTTTCAAAGTTAAACTAGAAAAGAATATGAAATGACATATTATTATTGCTTGCCACCCTATTTCTAATTGCAAAAGACTGGTCCCATGCCTGTAACCCCAGCTACTAGGAAGGCTGAGGCAAGAGGGCCAAAAGTTCAAGGCCAGGCAACTTAGTGAGACCCTGTCTCAAAATAAAATATAAAAAGGGCTGGGGATGTAGCTTAGTGGAAAAGGACTACTGGGTTTAATCCCAGTACAAAGAAAAATAAAACACTGGAAACAACCTAATTGTTCATCAATAAGCATTGCTTGAATCAAATGTGGGACATCTCAACAGTGCAGTAATTTACAGCTATTAAAATTAAATGTTAACCCCATATATTGCCCCATGACATATTGCAGGATGAAACTGAAAGATTAAGAGCAGAATAAGTACATTTGCTCCTATCTTCAAAAAGATAAAATGGAAAATGAACCCAAAATTAATAAAAATGGTTCCCAGTGAAGGGAGGCAAGAAGCCATGAGGAAATGATGGGGATGGAAACTTGAACTCTTTGACCATATCTTTTTTCATATGATAGAGTTAGGAATCATATGAATGTTTTATACAGACGATCTTTTTTTTTATTTTTTAAAGAGAGAAACAACTTTATTGAGTTTTTCACATGGCCTTAGTTGCTCCAACACTTAGTTGTGTACGTGGTGCTGGGGTTTGAACCCGGGTCCTCATGCTTGCCAGGCAAGCGCCGAAACCGCTGAGCCACCGCTCCAGCCCCCTACAGACAATCTTAAAAGTTAAATAAAAAGCATTTTATAAAGATCAAAAACAAGCTAAGAGCTGCTGGAGCGGTGGCTCAGCGGTTAGAGCGCTTGCCTTGCATGCTCAAGTACGCGGGTTCAAACCCCAGCACCACGTACACAATGAAGTGTGTGAGCAACGAAAGTCCATGAAAAACTAAATAAAATTGATTCTGTCTTTCTCTCTCTCTCTCTCTGTCCCTCTCTCTTAAAAAAAAAAAAAAAAAAAAAAAGCAAGCTAAGAGGTGCACGTTTGTAAGTCCAGAGGCTCAGGAGGCTGAGGCAAGAGGATCACAAATTTGAGGCCAGCCTCAGCAATTTAATGAGACCCTTTCTCAAATAAAAAAATAAAAAGGGTTTGGATTATAGCTCAGTGGTAGAACACCCCTTGGTTTAATCTCTAGTAAAGAAGAAGAAGGAGGAGGAGGAGGAGGAGGAGGAGGAGGAAGAAGGAAGAAGAAGAAGAAGAAGAAGAAGAAGAAGAAGAAGAAGAAGAAGAAGAAGAAGAAGAAGAAGAAGAAGAAGGAAAAAAAGGCTACTGTTCCTAAACTACTTGAACATAAGCATAAATAACTGCGTCTGATTCTCCTCCAGTTACAGTAAGTGGTGTGGTATTGAGACTGTTGTGATAAAGGTCTCAGATGGAATAATTTGAGACCAACTGAGCATGAATTAAGAAGTTCTGCTACTGAAATATCGCTGTAAATACAATATGAATGCTTGGCTAAGCCTCCTTGGTAACTTCTAAAAATAAAGCATCTTTAACATTTTATGCCCTGTGGCCTGATATTCATTACACCACCATATAGTCCTCAAAACAGCAAAGTCAACTCCAGGCCACCAGACCGAATTTTAGAAATCTCCCAAATAAATAATTTCTATGAATCTAAATGACAAGATACCAGTCTCTGCAGATGCTCTGTGCAATTCCTTAGTAAACAAACATGTTAGATTTTTGTGTGTATGTTTGAAAACATGTCTTCTGTGGTCTCAGTGTTTATATCTCCCTCAAAATGAAATCTACCAGCCAAAGTGAAGGTATTAGCAGGTGGGGCATTTGGGAGATGGTTAGGTCCTGCGGCAGGGATGAAGCCCTCATGAATAGGGGGCTTCCTATATGAATAAATAAATAAGTTGCAGAAGCCCAGCCTAGTGTGATGATGATACACACCCATAGTCTCAGCACTTGGGAGCCTGAGCAGGAGAATCACCTTTACTGAGAAGTTTGAGAATGGCCTGGGCAACATAATGGGATCCTGTCTCAAAAAACAAACAAACAAAAAAAACAAAACAAAACAAAAAAAAAAACTCAGGACAGATTCCTAGCCCCTTCTTGTTCTGACACTTGAAGGCAGATGACAAAGACCATCTATGAGGAAGCAAGCCTTCCCTAGATATGGAGTCTGCTGGTGCATTGATTTTCTTCCTAGCCCCCTGAACTTGGAGAAATAAATTTCTGTTGCGGATAAGCCACCCAGCATTTTTTTTTTTTTTACAGCAACTTGAACACACTAAGCAACATCCTTAGGAGTCCTGGTAGTCCTGTCTGGTGGGTACAGATTGAGAAGTCCAGCCATGGTCTCCATGCCTCTAATGTCATGGCTAGAAATCTGCCCCCTGTTCCACAAGGGTTAGTTTCCCTAGAGCAGAATCCAGACCAAATTACTCCCCTTCTCAGAAACTGTTAGTTACTCCATTCTCTGTTAGAATAGCCTAGTGATTGAAGCTACTTCTCACCCTACTCATCTTTCTGCTCCAGCTGGAGGGAGGACCGACCTGTGTACCAGAAAGTGCGGACTTTGGGGTCAATCCAGTCTAGTCGAGCTGCCATTTGGCCATTTATTAACTATTTGACCTTGGGAGGTCACTTATCATATTTGAGTCTCAGGTTCTCGTTGTAAAATGAAGAAAACAACACTCAACTTTTAGAACCCACAGGGACACAGACAGGAGATTAAATGAGACAATATTCATATGCTGTATCCAAAGCAATTACAAACTCCTAGTGAGCTCTCAGTACATACTTGTTTTCTCCTTTCTGGCCCCTTTACCTGGACATTTTCCAGATTCCTGGAAACCTCTCCCTACCCCACCCCCCCTCACTTTACTGCTATGAAGAAGCTCTTAGTTCTTCAGCCTGGAGCTCACAGACCTCTTTTTTCCCAAGTGGAATTAACAGATAACTTCCTGTGGAATTTTTGTGCCTGTATTACACATAGCATTTTCTCCCCACCTGCCTTATCTGATAATTACTCTTCTCAGACTTTCTGGAATCTTCCCTTATTATTCTTTCCTTCCTTCTCCAAAGCATGTAGTCCAGAACTTTGGTTTCTTCTGAAACTCAAAACATATCTGTGGCCATTACTTTCCAGGCATGTAACATAAATAAATTAAGTGAAGAGTTTTTCTTATCACCTAAATATTTTAACATTAGCCATCATCTTTAGTGGTAACTCAGATTATCCTGAGCTTGGAATGCAAATATTATGGGAAGACAATATTTGTAACGTGAATTGTTTTTATGAAAAATTCACTAAAAGCAGCCTATAGTTTGTCTCATTAGATGATTTTAAAAGGTATAAATTAGCTTTGAAACTGCCCCACAAATAATTTTCCTTGTTCTTTTTCTGTAAAGTTGTCAGTGATGTTATTTTACTTCAAGATATAAATATCCAAATCTAAGTGATGCCCTGTTTCTGGTGCCTAAACAGTGTTCACAGCAGTCAAACAAAATTCTTTCCTCAGATTTTAGAGGCTAACAGAATAGACTAAAATTTCCAAAGTAGCTTTGAGTGGTTCAAATTACCTTCAATTTAAGTATTTTTATACTTATGATTGACCATGGATTGACCATTTTCAAAAGCAAAACAAGCTCTAAAACAGGATTTCAATCTTTGTGTTTATACTTTAACCTCTGCATGATTAGATTTCACCAAAAGACTCAGGGAAAGTCAGTTATCTTTTGTAATTTTCTGTTTAGTGGCAAAATTTTAAAATTGTTTCCTATCCAGAGATCTGGAGTGAAAGGTCTTCATGGGCAGCTGTGGCTGGCAATGCTGAACATATGGAAGCACAGTTATTTTTTCAGTAGTGTTAAAACAAATTCCAGCACATTTCTTAAAAACTGAATTAAAAGGAACCGCTGCAGCTTGTTCAAATTTAATTGTAGCATAACTTTAAAAATAGCTCTTCTAGAGAAAATGCTTGGGAAAATAAAAACTAAACAAACATAGTTTAGTCTGAGGGTAGCTTGGGGAGAAATTAAATGTCATATTACCACATTTTTTACAGAGCAGTTTTCCAAAACTCTTGAGTAATCCTAGATTGTGATTTCAAATCAGAGATTGTTAACGTTTCTGTGAGTAACAGAATCACCTTCACTAGGTGAACAGATAAATGGAAAACGATGTATTCCTTCTGTAAGAAAAGAAGCAAGTGGTGGCTCAGCAGTTCCAGCGCTTGCCTGGCATTCGCAGGGATTCAGGTTCGAACCCCAGCACCACGTACACATCAGAACAACGAAGGCCATGTGAAAAACCAAATAAAACTGCTTTTCTCTTTCTCTCCCGCTCTCTCACTGTCCCCTCTCTCTTAAAAGGAGGAGGAGGAAAAGGAGAAAAAGAAACGAATGAAGGAAATAAAGAGAGAGGAGAGCGGTGGCTCAACAGTAACACAGGTTTCTTCTGGAGAAACCTGCAAGGGGGGCCCCAGTGTGCCATTACAAAAATTAAGTGTGTTCCTAGCAACTCTGAAAAGGTTTCTAAAGCTGTGAATGGCCTTCACTCATGAGTAAATGACAAGTCAGACCACAGCCTAAGCTATAGTAAGTTACTATTTTCATAGTCTTCAAAGGCTGGCTGATAACACTGATGATTTTGTACTAATTGCTTGTGGAAGGTATTGCTTTGTTGCATTGTTTATTGTTCCAGCATGATCTCTCCCCCATGTACACCATGTCCAGTCGCCTGCCAACTGCCATCATGGACCTCTGGACTGCCCTGATGCATGAGATATCCATTAAGTGCCAGGTGGTCATGGAAATAGAGCCCTCCACACAGCTGCCTCCAAACTTCTATGAAGGCCCTTTCGGTAGATCCTCTGGAGAGTTTCCCTGACTGCCATAGCCAACGCCCACCATCAGCCTGAAGAAACCAGAATGGTCATCATCCTTTTACCACAATGACAGTCAAGGACCTCTTCAGAGAGGGAATTGAGACAGGCAATAGATTTTCTGTAGGCAACAGAAAATGGGGACTTGGAGAATGAGATCCTACCACTGCAGGCTAAAACCTTTTTGTTTTGGGCTGCCCAAATGGAAGGCCCTGCACATGCCTGGATGACCACCTTCTATTCATGGCAGGAACATCCTAAGCAAATTCAATACCTCCATTCAGTTTAACACTCATCTCAAACCCCTCCCACTCCTTTGTCCTCTCATGCAATTTCCTTCCCCTCTAACATCCCTGTCAGCTCTCCTCCCTGAGGTGTCAACCACAATGTGGGATATCTCCAAGCCCACTGTGGCCACCCACCAAATTCCTGTTGAAATTTCCTTATAAGACCCTGCCTCCAGCTAAAGCAAGTTATTTCCTATCACCTCTCTGGCTGCCTCAATTATAACCAGGAAATCATCTTCCTAAGCACAATTACTTATGTCTGTTTACCCACTAACTGGACAAGAACTTGATGTCATTGACCCAACACATTCCTTTAGAGTCTGGAGTGATGGTTGTGGAAAATTACCAGAAACCACTCTCGTGAGCCAGACAGCAAACTCCTTCCTCACTGTTTTGAAATCCATTGACTTGGGCCCTTATCAGAATCTATTGACTTAGGCCCTTGTCAGAATAATCCCACCTTACTGAGATTCTTGATTTAATCAGAAAACTTGCACCTTAGCCCTTTCCCCTCTCATTTCCTCTGTATCTACTCCAGGCCGTAAGTGGCAGGGGAGTCCCAGATCCCTCCACAGGTTTTCTTTTGTAACTTTCTTTCTTTTCTTTTCTTTTACTTTTTTTTATTTGTTTGTTTTATTTTGTTTTGTTTTGTTTCAGGAGACTGGGAGAGAGTCAGAGAAAGAGAAGAGAATCAATTTTAATTTATTTTTTCCATCTGGCCTTTGTTTCTCAGACACTTAGTGGTGTATGTGTTGCTGGGATTCGAACCTGGGTCCTTGCATATGCCAGGCCAGCACTTCAACTGCTGGGCCACCGCTACACCCCATCTGCAGGTTTTCTCCCAAATAAACCTATTTTACTGTTGAGTTGCCGCTCTCCTTACTCTTTATTTCCTTCATTCGCTTCTTTCCTTACACCTTCAAATAGAGAAATACGTAGGTAGCAGGGTTTGGTGGTGGCATATGTCTGTAACCCCAGCAACTTGGGAAGCTGGGGCAAGAGAATTGCAAGTTCAAGCCTAACCTCAGCAATTTAGCCAGACCCTCAGCAACTTAGTGAGACTGTCTCAAACAATAAAAAGGGCCAGAAATGTAGCTCAGTGGTAAAGTACCCCTGGGTTCAATCTCTAGCACCAAAATAAATAAATAAAATAAAGAGAGAGAGAAACCTATTGGTTTCTTTACACGGTAAGTGTATAAGAACTTCTATTTATGTATTTGTCAGGCAAAGAATAGTTCTTACTTTAAAATGAGAAGTTGAATCAATTTCCTCAATCTTTTGCTTCATTAAAAAAAGGAGTAATTTATGTGTCCATGTTGTATTAATTCCTTACTGTTGCAGTAACAAAATATAGTCATGCAACATTTGACAGGGATGTTGTGAGAAACGCAACTTTAGGAAAGATCTCTGCCTTCATCTTCACATAGTGTCCTCCATGTGGTCAGTGTCCACATGTCCCCTTTTTACAAGGACACTAGTTATGTTGGATCAGGAGCCCACTCTACTCTAGTATGACCTCATCTTAACCACATCTGCAATTTCCAAATATTTTCAAATAGGTATACATCCTATGGTGCTACTGGGAATTAGGATTTCAACATATGAGTTGGTGGCACAACATAACCCCAAACGTGTGCAAACATTTCTCTTAACAGATAACAATGAGGCATTGTATAAGGGGAGACCTAGACTCTCTAGATCTCTGATTCTTTGCTTCTTAGGAAAGGTGATTGTGACTCCCCTTATTCTCAAAATGGGGACAAATACGTGAAGCAATTGTGTCCCCTTACCCTCCACCAGTGCCCCTGGAAGAGAGTCCTTTGTTTCACTCAACTATAACACATATATATAAGCTGCACTTCATTGTCAGTGTGGCGTTGGCAACCCAGAGGTCCCCTCCCCATCACCATCATGGCAGCACTCCCATCTCTCACATTCTTGGCACCTGGTACCTGGGCAGTTGCCATTTCAGTCCCTCACGTCTGGTTTCAGTCTTCCTCTGATTAAGTAGCACCGTGGCCAACTCACACCTCCAGCCCTCCTTTCCCCAGGTCCTACAGGTTCTTCCAAGACTAACAAGGGGCCTGCTCTAGCCCAAGCTTTTGTACCACACACTCAACAGTTCCTCCTATCACATCTGAAACTCTCCAATAACCATATTGTCAAAGCCATATATAATGTGTTTCTCCTTCCTGGAATGGAATTCACTGCAATCCAACTTTTGAAGAAATACATCTGTACAGCCAACAAACCAGACACGGAAATGTTCTGGCAGTGACTGCTCATAAATGTGTACTATCAACATATTTCAACATATTTACTAAAACCCAATAAGCCGCCTACACCCAGACAAGCTTTCAGGGTCATGAAGCACAGGATGAGAGGCGCCTTTAAAGAAAAGGAAGACCAGGTGACTTCCCGAGTGTGTGGTACAAGGAAAGAATATCAGTCCAAAGAGGAGATCAGCGTGAGGCTAATTTCATGTCGACATGGCTAGCCTTGGATCCTAGTCATTTGGTCAAACACTAGTTCACATGTTGCTCTGACAGCATTTTGTTGGTATTATGAATAGTTTCAATCAATTGACTTCAAGTAAAGATTACCCTCAGTAATACCTCATGGAATCAGTTGAACACTTTAAGAGCAAAAACCAGGTTTCCAGGAAAAGAAGGAATTGTGCCTCAGTATTAACATGAAAACATTGCCCGATCTTTCAGCTTGCCCAATACTTTTTTTTTTTTGTTTTTCAACTGGTTTTCTTTTATTTATTTACTTATTTTTATTTAAACACATTTTTTTAAGAGAGAGGGACATTGAGAAAGAGAGAAAGAATAATTTTTTAAAAAAGAGAGAGAGACAGTGAGAGAAAAGAGAGAGAGAGAATCAATTTTATTTAGTTTTTCATCTGGTTTTCATGGCTCTGACACTTTGTTGTGTATTTGGTGCTGGGGTTCAAACCTGCATCCTTGCGTACACCAGGCAAGCGCTGTAACTGCCAAGCTACTGCTCTAGTCCCAAGGTTTTCTTTTTCTTTTTTTTAAATTTTTATTAAGGAGTTGAGTTATACAATCATAAATGCATACACAGTAACAATATAATATGCATTTATTCCTAAACCAGAATTACCTCCACATCATCCATACCCTAGTCTCTAGATTCTTCTATATTTCGCCTCTATAAGCGATATAAATGTTTAGATTGTGAATTTTCTGGAATTAAATAATTGTATAAGTATTATTTGGTTTCTGGTGGGGAGGGAGGGTGGTAAAGAGTATGCTACATTCTTTTTCTTTTTTTTTTTTTAAGAGGCGGACTGTGAGAAAGAAAGAAAGAAAGAGAGAATATCAGTTTTATTTTTTGGTTTTTCACATGGTTTTCGTAGCTCCCACACTTTGTTGTGTATATCGTGCTGGGGTTCGAACCTGTGTCTTTGCAAGCACCATAACTGCAGAGCCACCGCTCTAGCTGGAGTGTGCTACATTGTTGATTGTCTCCCTAGAGCCCTACTTATCCTCCCTCCCTCTCCCCTCTTCCCCCTACCACATATCTATGGGTCCCCTAGATTATGTATTGCTATGCCTTTGGTGGGTCTAATATATGAATTTGACAACCTGTCATGCCCTATGTATTTTTAACTTACCAGCCCCCACAATCACATAAGCCAATCTCTTAAAATATTTCTTTCTCCCTCCCTCTCTTTAGAGAGATAGGTATGAAATATAAACTATTGTCTATTTTTATCTAAAGAACTTTGACTCATATAGTTGGATTCATTCTCTCCTCCTCTCTTCTCTTCACTTCTCTTCTCTCTTTCCATTCTCCTTCTTCTCCCCTCTCCCTTTCTTTCTTTTCCTTTTTTTTATGTGATATTGGGGATTGAGCCCAGAGGCCCTCTACCACTGAACTAATTCCCCCACCTTTTTTTTTTCTTTTTTTCTTTTTCTTTTTGAGACAGAATCGTACTAAAATGCTGCTGGGTTTGTCCTCAAATTTGTGATCCTCCTGCCCCTGCCTCCCGAGTAGCTGGGATTACAGGTGTGTGCCACCACATCCAGGAGATCCATTTGTGTGTGTGTGTGTGTGTGTGTGTGTGTGTGTGTGTGGTAGAGAGTGAACCTAGAGGCACTTAACCACAGAGCCACATCCCCAGTCTTTCATTTTGAGACAGGGTCTCGCTAAGTGGCTTAGGGGCTCGCTAAATTGCTAAGACTGGCCTTGAACTTGCCATCCTCTTGCCTCAGTCACCCGAACCTCTGGGATTACAGGCACGTGCCACCACGCCTGGCTCAGATCCATTCTTAATAGTGATCAAGAGAACAGGATCAGTTATTTGAATAAGGGATTAGCAAAGAACTCGCTGAGAGATTAAAAACAGAATCAGTTTTCTACTCTGAATCGCAGGGGAAATAGAGAAACAAATTCCGTTTGACAACTCCAGATGATTTGTCTTCCTTAGAGACTGTGCCAGCAAAGCAAAGACCTAGAAGGATGTCTAAGATGCTTCTTAAAGCTACAGAGTTTGGGGCTGGTGGTGTAGTTGTGTGTAGAGCGTGTGCTTATCATGCACGACACCTTGGGTTCAATCCCCAGCATCCCCTCAAAGCTACATAACTTAGATCCAAAGTGGAATAAATTCTCAATCTAGCTCTACAAATAAACACTTAGAAAACAACTGTTGACAAACTATAAGCATAAAGTGGACTTCCCTTCCATCTCTGCACAGTTCTTGAAAAGATGTAATAAGTAGGTTGTTCTAGACTCACAGGCGATGAAATGAATTATGGATGACTCAATGCATGGGGGAACTAAACACATAAAAATGTAAAACTTCTGGGCCAAAAATAATCTAATTAAATCAAAATTCAAAAGGCATGCATTAGACTAGGGGAACTATTTAGTAGTAATATAGAACAAAATTAATAATCTTAATATCTAAAATGATCATAACATTCAGTAAGAAAGCCCAAACAGATAACTATGCAAAGGTTTCTTCTAGAGAATTCTCAAGAACAGGTAAATGATTGACAAACATTTGAAAAAAATCCAACTTAATTAATTTAAAGATATTCAAACTAAAGCAACTATAAGATTCCATTTTCTACCTATCAAATTAGCAAAGACAGAAAAAGAACTAAACTATGTATGAAGGTGATCATTGGAAAAGAATTTGGCATTGCCTGCATGTCATATAGTTACTTTATATGCATTTATGATTGTACAATAACTCAATTTCTTAATAAAAAAGAAGGAAAAAAATAAAATAAAAGAAAATAAAAAAGAATTTGGCATTACCTAAGAGCCTTTGTCCTAGTAATTCCTCTACTAAGAATCTACTTAAAGAAGAGTTGGGTAACAAAGATGTTTCACACATCTTTATATAGAAATTTTTGTACCTAATAGGAATGGTTCATTCATTCGCTCAGTCATTGAGCACCTACTATGTGTTCATTTCCTGAGATTGCTTACTAACAATGACTAGTTGTTCTAGTTGAATCCTTTTTTTAAATGTGGATAGAATTCGTGTCAATAAGTAGATATGTACATTAAGTATGAGTTTATATGTGTTCGTATATGATCAGATCACTTGAAGCCTTCACAAAGAACTATTAAAAGAAATTAGCTTTGGGGAAAGAGCTGAGTGAGGTGTGCGCCATATAATCCAGCTCCTGTCTTGAATTTTTTTAAACATGTATATATATTGTGTTAAAGTTTTGAAAGCACACATATATTTACACATATTTTTCATAGAGGTGTCTTGACTTGTTTTCAAGACATTTCATGGCATCTCATGTTCTTAGGTGTGAGAAGCTCATCATTGAGAGAAGGGACTTATTTATATTTCCTTGTATTCTCCTATAGTGCACAATTTGGGCACATACGGATGTTTAAAAATATTTGTCATTTGGGTGTGGTGGCACACACCTATAAATCCAGTGACTTAGGAGGCTGAGCCAGGAAAATCTGAAGTTCAAGGTCAACCTCAGCAAATTAGGGAGATCTTGTCTCAAATTTTAGAAAACTAAATAAAAGGTCTGGCGATGTAGACCAGTGGTAGACTACCCCTGTGTTCAATTCCCAGTACACCAAATAAATAAATAAATAAAACACTTGTCTAATAAAAAATAAATGTAATTTGGTTTTCAAAGAGTAATAGTTAAAATTGATGACTCTAGGTGTTGCTCAGTGCTGTGTGTTTTAAAACACATAACTTACCTTCTATATCATCGCTTGCTAATCTAAAACAAGAAAATTGATGAAATCATTTGATGAAACTCTAAAGAAAGAAATACAAAATGCCTTTTTTTATTAGATGAATATGGAGTTACAATTGAGGGAAACGTTATCAAACATTCAAGAACAAATGTATATATACTTAGTTATCCAGGGCTAATGCCATGTCATAGATGCCCAGCTTGGGTTCTCCATGTAGCTGTTTCCCCCAAAAGAACCCCTGAGTTAAATGGATATCTCATGGAGGTCAGAGATCTCCTTCTGAGATTATTCCCCCATATTCCCACCCTCCAGTCTCCTAGATATTCTTTCTAAGCCCTACGCCCACCCTGTCCCCCACCCTACGCCTCCAGGTGTCCTAGGGAGTCATCCCCCTGTTGCGTTAAGAATCATACAATTTGAAGTTATTCTTAGCTTAGCCATCTAACATACTGCTTCCCCATGTATTCCAGCTTCCACAGATGAGAGAAACCATTCGGCCCTTGAGTCTCTGAGATTGGGATACTTCACTTAGCATAATTCTTTCCATTTTCATCCAACAAAATGCCCTTTTAACGCCTATATATTTACACATAATCTTAATTATTAAATTGATTTAAAGACCCCTTAAGAACAAAGAAATATACGTATAATGTCAAGGTTTTCATTATTACTCCCAAACTTTTAATATAGGGTCTGTTTGTGTATTTATAAAGAATTAGATTTGTTTTAATATATTTTGCAGGTTTTTATTTTCATATGCTTTGTGAGGCTTTTGTATTCCGTAACAATCAATTTATCATCAGTTTTTTCTGGATTCTCTTCTATATGTAAAATAGGGAACAAAGTTGAAATGCTAATATGTTGCATTTACTCAGGAGTTTAATCTCTTTCCTGACATCTGATGAATGAATGATAACACTAGCTGAAACCTGATTAAGCATATTGATTCTCTTCACGGATCCCTCCTCCATATCTGGTAACCATTTATTTTCAAAATGCCATTTTCTGCTAAAATAATAAAATTAGCTGGCAAATTACCAAAAGGAAGTTTATTCAACAAAGTTTCTAAAATACAGCTTTGTTTTCTGGATCTTTTTGCTCTCTGTAGAAACTTCAGATAATGAGACAGTGCACTTTCTGCACTGCATCCTATGAAATAGTTCAGGCCTGTTCCAGAAGGGAGAGTCACCATGAGACACAAAGTACAGGGTTGGGGAAGAAGCTTGAGGAAGAGAATGAAGGAAATTTGAGTAAAGAATCTGTTATTTTTTCTGAAATTCACAGGATGAATGAATTTAATGTTGAATGAAATACCAGATACTAGTGGTGAAAAGGCCAGATCCAGCGTGGAAACAGAGTTGGAGGCAGAATCATAAATGCAGTCTATTAATGAGGGAATGAGAAGGACCAAGTTCACTGAAAGTGCAGTGAACAATCAAAGATCTTCCAGTTGGTGGGGGGGACTCTGCAGCAAATTGCTTAATGAAAGGCATCCCACAGACTCATACTCATTGGCAATAAATTAGGCTAGCAAGTAGGAATCAGGAAATTTTGGGGAGTGTAAGGGGTGGGAGAAGTACCAGGGATTGAACCCAGGGGTGCTTAACCACTGAACCACATCGTCAGTCCTTTTTTTTTTTTTTTTTTTAATATTTTCTTTTGAGACAGGGTCTCACTAAGTTGCTTAGGGCCTTACTGAATTGCTGAGGCTGACTTTGAACTTGCAATCCTCCTTCCTAGTTGCTGAGATTACAGGCATGTGCCCCTGCAACTGGCTAAGGAAACTGGAATTTTTTATAATTAGAAAATTAAAGCTGAGTTGCTGATAATAAGTGTGCTGTAGCACACTTAGGTAGATCCCAGTGCACCAACCGACAGATTATAGATTGCGCATTGCCATCTTGAGACAGGAGATCTGGAAATACAGTCAGGGAAATTGTGGAGGGCACATCTCCTCAACCAGGGGCAGGGTACAGGGTGCTCTGTTCATTGGGGGTTTTATAGTGTCTTTCCTTGGTAAAAAGAAGGAAAAGAAAGAGGAGGAGGTGAAGGAGGAAGAAAAAAGGAGAGAGGGAAAAGAAAAATGGAAAAAGAGGAAAGATGAAGTTTTCATTTCACAGAGAACAAAAATGAATGAGAGGGGCTGGAGTGGTGGCTCAGACGTTGCATCACTTTCCTGGCATGCACAGGGACACGAGCTCAAGCCGCAGCGCCATGTACACAGCGGAGTTTTGGAGCAACAAAAAGCCACATGAAAAACCAAATAAAATTGATTCTCTCTCTCTCTCACTGTCCCTCACTCTTAAAAAAAAAGAATAAAGAAGGAGGAGGCAGAGGTAGGAACTAATAGTCATAAACATTATCACTTCCCTTCCTCAACCCCAAAATAGTATTTTTATCCCCATTTTACAGATGAAGGAGGAACAAGATCACATAGCTATGTACCCCCATCCCTTCTGAGCACAAGAGACTCCCCCCATGCTGCCTGTGCAAATGTTCAGCAGTAAACAAAGAGGACATCTGTTAGCCATGGTCAGGTCAATGACTGAAAGCATGTGAGGGGAAATCAGCATGTGGGACATTACTTGCAGAATTGTTGCTGTAACGTTAAGTTAAATTTCACCTTTGGGAAAGAGATAATGAAAGACATGAAAAGCTTTTAACTCCTTTATGTCAGTCCTAAACACATAGGAATGGGAATCACAACTGGTCATAACAACATGCTGAAACTCTTGGCCCCTTTTCTTTTTTCATAATGAGGTAAGCTTATCCTGGAAATCAGAAGCTGAAAAGGGGTGTAGTATTCCTTGATACAAAAATTAGACTATAGGAGCTGGACTTGGTGGTGCACACCTATAATCCCAGCAATTTGGGAGACTGAGGCAGGATAGCCAGCCTGGCAATTTAGCAAGACCCTGTCTCAAAATAAAAAATAGAAAGGGCTGGGGATGTAGCTCACTGGTAAAGTGCCCCTGGGTTTCCATCCTGTGTTCCACATACAAAAGAATTAGGCTACAGGGATTTGTTGGTATGTTAAATCATTGCAAACGAAGGAAGGAAGGAAGAGAGGGAGGGAAAAGAAAGAGGGGAATGGTAACAATTTCCAGCACAGTGTGAGTGTTAATAGCCAGGGGTGAATTATAAACCTTAGAATTTTCTGCTCTGTGTATTTCTCCAGAGATATCACATGTCCCTTGGAATTGATGGATTGGCTTAATATGGTCTCATCTAAAAGCAGAAGTTTATGTATTGAAGGTTTTGTTTGGCTTGGTTCTGATTAAGATATTGGAGCTAGAAGAAGCCAACCCATGGATTTCAATGCTGTCAAGCTCCTTGTTTTACTTTGGACAGTACTAGGGACCCAAACTCTCCCTTGTGCCTATTGTGATTCCAACTGCTCCTCAGTTCTAAGGGTCCTTAACTAGGCATCATTGACGGAGTCTCCCAAGGTATCATATCATTTCATCGTCTCACTCCAGGGCAGGGTATCAGGGTCTTTGCTGAAATCACCTTTCTACCTGTCATGGAAACTAGAGGCTCTTATGTAGCTTGAAGTCCTGTGTTTTGTCCAATGCCCTGGTGAGTCTTTTTCCTAGCCTCATTTCTGCATCTTATTAAAACTGAAAAATATGGTGTCCTTTTAACTGACCAAGACAGATATGAGATGAAACCATCATTATAATGCAAATGAACTGATTCTAAGATTTACTGATTAATTTTAATAACAATAAAATACACATAGAATTTACCATTTTCACAATTTTAAAGTGTACAGCTAGTGGTACTAAGTCCATTCTCCTTCTACTGTAACCTCCTGAACTCTTCACTGCAGGAGAGATAAATCCAGAGGACTATTATTTTCAATTTTGGAAAGGGAGTTCCAACACACAAGGCAGAAAAACAACTACTCAAAGCAAGCCCTCAAACAGTCTGCAGAGGCTTTGTCAAAGGCAGGAGGATACAGAGGTTCCAGTTTTGTCTTCTGGGGCAGCCCTGCCATTATGTCACCCCTGCAAGTCTGCAGAAGTCCAATGCTGGGTTGGAACAGGCAGGAAAAGGAAGGGCTTGCCCTAAACCTGGTATTTATAATCTGTAGCCCTGCCCTTTGACCAAACACCAAAATTGTAATAGCTTCAATGTTGCTATAACATAAACAATGTCACAACACAAAGATTAACTCATTTATAATCTCTCTGTTAAATCTGACGTTGGTATAGTTCGGGATTAAGAAGATTTTTCACATGGTTCTCCTATCCAAAGGAAAGGAACCTCTCTAGAATAAACCATTAAAGAAAATCAGCTGAAGCTGGGTGCAGAGGCCCATGCCTGTAATCCCAATCCCAGAGACAGGAGGATCTGAGACAGGAGGATCTCAAGTTTGAGGCCAGCTTCAGCGATTTAGTGAGGCCCTAAGCGACTTAGAGAAAACTTGTCTCAAATAATAAATATGTCTGGAGAGGAAGCTCATTGGTAAAGAATCCCTGAGTTCAATCCCTTGTACCAAAAATACAAAGAAAACAGAGAAAAGAAAAAAGAAAGAAAGAAAGAAAAGCAGCTGAAAAACATGGCAAGTATTTCAGGAGCTCGCCCACATCAGTTCATTCCTTGACACACACTTTCAAGAGCTTAGTAAGTAGTTGCATTTTCACATGAGTTGTCTCACTTTGTTCTTACAAGAACCCTCTGAGGTAGGCCTGATTGGCCACATTTTACGGGCTTAGCAGAAGTCACAGCTCTAACAGCAGCCCAGCGCATGGGCTTTGCAGCTGGGAGAGCCCAGCCTGTTTTCACCAGTACCAGCAGGGCCATCTGCAGAAGGTACTTCATGACCCTGAGTTTCACTCTCCGAATTTCTAAAAGGAAGCCAATGATAACCTGCATTTCCTCTCCACCCTCCTGGCCTTTGATAGAGCCTTTCTACAGAAGAGTTGCATGGCTTACTCACAGCAATTGTCTTCTGCCTTGTGTGGTGGAACTCCCTTTGTGACAACGATGCCATTTAGCCCGATGCCTGGCAAGCAGCTGGCATTCAATACACATCACCCATTATTACATGTATACATTCATCTCAGTTTATAACTGTATGAAGCTTTCTTTTTTTCTTTCTTTCTTTCTATTTTGTACAAGGGATTGAACCCAGGGGCACTTATTCACTGAACCACATCCCCAACACTTTTCTTTTTTTTCATTTTGAGACAAGGTTTCACTAAGCTGCTTAGGGCCTTGCTAAGTTGCTGAGGCTGACTTTGAACTTGTGATCCTTCAGCCTGAGCCTCCCAAACTGCTGGGATTATAGGTATGTGCCACTGCTCCCAGATAAGTATACATTCTTTCATTCTTTATTTTTTTTAAGAGAGAATCAATTTTTAAAAAATTTTTGTTATGGAGTTGAGTTGTTGTACAATCATAAATGCATATAAAATAACAACATGATATGCATATATTCTTAAACCAGAATTACCCCCACATTGCTCACATCCCAGTCTCTTTAATCTTCTATATTTTGCCCTTAAAAACAATATAAATGCTTAAGCTGTGAATTTTCCAGAATTGAATGATTGGATTCTCAGGGGGATAAAAATTACTCTACATTGTTGATTGTCTCCCTATATCCCTCCCTATTCTCCCACCCTTCCCCTCCCCGACCTGTCCCTACGCTTCTCCCCCCTACATATCTCTGGTTGCCCTAGATTATGTGTTACTACGCCTTTGCTGAGTCTAATATGTGAGGATGACTACCTTTCACATAGGACTGGGTTTAGCTCCAGCCTCCACAAATGAATGAAAACATTCGACCCTCGACTCTGGTTTGGCTAACTTTGTTCAGCATGATATCTTCCATTGTGATCCATTTGCCTTCAAAGGCCACAATATCGTTGCTTCTAATTGCTAAGTAGTATTCC
>PVKS010032499.1:0-22495 GCA_004027875.1 Aplodontia rufa | reverse complement strand
CATAAATTCTAACATCAACAGATGAGAGAAACCATTAGGCCCTTGAGTCTCTGAGATTGTGAGACTTCACTAAGCATAATTCTATCCATCTCCATCCATTTGATTTCAAAAGCCATAATATTCTCTCTAATGGCCGAGTAGTATTCCATTATATATATGTACCAAAGTTTTTGTATCTACTCGTCAAGTAAGGGGCATCTGGATTGGTTCCATAGTCTAGCTATAGTAAATTGAGCTGCTATAAACATTGATGAAGCCACATCACTATAATACGCTGATTCTAACTCTTGGGAAAATTCCCAGGAGTGGGATAGCTGGATCGTGAGGTGGTTCCATCCTTAATTTTTTGAGGATTCTCCATACTGCTTTCCATAGTGGCTGAACCAGTTTGCAGTCCCACCAGCAGTGTAACAGTGTTCCTCTTTTCCCACAGCCCCTCCAGCATCTGTCGTTGTTTGTATTTTTCATTTTTGCCATTCTATCAGGAGTGAGGTGGTATCTCATGGAAGTTTTGATTTGCATTTCCCTTATAACTAATGATGTAGAGCATTTTCTCATCTATTTGTGGGATTTCTGGACTTCCACTGGAGAGAAGTTCCTTTTGAGTTCTTTAGCCCATTTATTGATTGGATCATTTGAGAGTTTGGGCTTTAGTTTCTTTAGTTCCCTGTACATTCTGGATATTAGCCCTCTGTCCGAGGTGTAGCAGGCAAAAATTTTCTCCCATTCTGTAGGTTCTCTCTTGATGCTCTTGACTAGATCTTTAGCTGTGCAGAAACTTTTTAGTTTAATTTATTCTTGATTTTACAGCATAAGCCATAGGAGTTTTGTTTAGGAAGTAGCTGCCGACTCCTATAAGCTGTAGTGTTGACCCTACTTCTTTTTCTAGTAAGTTTAAAGTTGTAGGCTTAATATCCAGGTCTTTGATCCATTTTGATTTAATTTTTGTGCAGGGCGAAAGATAAGGATCCAGCTTCAGATGTCTACATATGGCTGTCCAGTTTGTCCAACACCATTTGTTGAACAGGCTATCTTTCTTCCACACTATACTTTTGCCTCCTTTATCAAATATCAAATAGTTCAGGATATGGGGGTTTGTCTCAGGATCTTCTATTCGGTTCCACTGGTCTTCAGTTCTGTTTTGATACCAATAAAACAGGTCCGGATGGATATAGGGCAGAATTCTACCAAGCCTTCACAGAAGAACTAACACCGATCCTCTTCAAGCTCTTCCAGGAAATTGATAGAGAGGGAACACTCCCAAACACTTTTTATGAAGCAAACATTACACTGATTCCAAAGCCCAACAAAGACACGTCAAAGAAAGAAAACTACAGATGTACAGATGAACAGTGATGCAAAAATCCTTAATAAAATTTTAGCTAATCAGATATAAAAGCACATTAAAAAGATAATCCATTATGATCAAGTGGGCTTCATTCCAGGAAAACAAGGCTGGTTCAATATACGCAAATCAATAAATATAACTCACCACATAAACAGAATTAAAAACAAAAATCATATAATCATCTCAATTGATACAGAGAAGGCATTTGGTAAAATTCAACACCACTTTATGCTCAAAACTTTGCAAAACATAGGGATCAAGGGAAGATACTTTTAACTATGTCAGATCCATTCATGACAGACCCATAGCCAACATTATCCTCAATGGAGAAAAACTGAAAGCATTTCCACTGAATTCAGGTACGAGATAAGGCTGTCCGCTCTCCCCTCTCTTGTTCAATATAGTCCTTGAAACCCTTGCCAGAGCTATCAGGCAAGACAAGGAAATCAAAGGTGTTCATATAGGAAAAGAGGAAGTTAAGTTATCTCTATTTGCAGGCGACATGATTTTATACCTAGAAGACCCAATAACATCGGCCAGAAAACTCCTAGAGCTTATAGGTGATTTTAACAAAGTAGCTTGCTACAAGATCAACTCCAGCAACTCCAACAACAAATCCGCAGAAGAAATCAGGAAATCTCTCCCATTCACCATCACTTCCAAAAGAATGAAATACTTGGGCATTAACCTTACAAAGGATATTAAAGACCTATTCAAAGAAAACTATCAAACACTAAAAAAAGAAATTACAGAAGGCCTGAGTAGATGGAAAAACATTCCATGCTCATGGTTAGGCAGAATCAACATAATAAAGATGGCCATTCTACCCAAAGCCCTTTACAGATTCAATGCACTCCCCATCAAGATACCTATGGCATTTTTCAGAGATATAAAGCAATTCTCAAGTTCATATGGAATAACAGGAGACCCAGACTAACCAAAACATTACTCTATAGAAAGGAAGAAATAGGGGGTATATCAATCTGACCTAAAATTATATTACAGAGCTGTAGTAGAAAAACAGCATCGTATTGGTATCCTTTTAAAATTTGATATGTAAAATTTTTACAAAATAAGTCTTCCCTTGAAAGGAAAAAAAAAAAAAGAAACTACGATTGACAATAATATCCTACCTGGGGGCTGTGGGAAAAGAGGAATACTGTCACATCGCTGGTGGGACTGCAAACTAGTACAGCCACTCTGGAAAGCAGTGTGGAGACTCCTCAAAAAAATTCGGGCTAGAACTACCTTATGACCCTGCTATCCCACTCCTGGGTATTTTCCCAAAAGAGGTAGAATCAGCATATTATAGAGATACACCTTCATCAATGTTTATAGCAGCTCAATTTACTATAGCTAAACTATGGAACCAACCCAGATGCCCCTCATTGGACAAGTGGATTCAAAAACTTTGGTACATATATGCAATGAAATTCTACTCAGCTATCAGAGAAAATGATATCATGGCATTTGCAGCCAAATGGATGGAGATGGAAAAAATGATGCTAAGTGAAATATCCCAAACTCAGAGACTCAAGGGCTGAATGTTTTCTCTCATTTGTGGAAGCTAGAATACAAGCAGAAACAGTATAATAGATGGCTAAACTAATAATAACCTCAACACGTATGAATTTTTACACGAGCAGGGGGAACCTTGCCTAGGATGCTGAGGGAGGAAGGGAGGAGGGCATGGAGAGGGGAGGGACTAGGAAGGATATCAAGGAGGATGCAGGGAGGGAATATGGAGGAATCAACCCAGTGGGGAACCTTCAACTTCCATGTGAAATGCAATTAACACAGAGGTTAAATAGGGGGAAACATGGAACCATGGGGAACCCAAGGAGGTAAACCATGGAATGGCATCAGTCTGGGCTTGCTCTGTCATTATATATTTGTTCTTGATTGTATAACAATGACTCCCTCCTAAATATAAGTCTATTTTTAACTAATAAAAAAAGAATTAAAAAAATAATAACATCCCACCTGATTCTGCCCGGATTTAGAATTAGAAGTCCTTCAAAACTTTACATTTTAATATAACCCTTAATTTAAAGGCTGACTAACAAAACTAGGCACAGTGGTTCATAACTGGAATCCCAGCAATAAGGCTGAGGTAGGAAGATTACAAGCTGCAAGTCAGAGTTGGTAACTTAGCAAGGCCCTAAGCCACTTAGTGAGACCCTGTCTCTAAATAAAAGATAAAAAATAAAATGGTCTAGGGATATGGTTCAGTGGTTACACACCCCTGTGTTCAATTAATGTTACAAAAAAAATTGACTAAAATGCCTTCAAACATTTTCAAATAGACAAAGATACTTCCTACTTAAACAGCTAAAAAAGGGGAGGAGGATAGGGTTATTAGGTTCACTATCGTAAATATTAAAAAATATTTTAAATATCAATGCTACAGAAAATAATCATTGTTCAGCAAGTCTTTAATGAACCACTTGCACATATTTGTCCTAGTTCAGTCTGAAAAACTGTCACGATAAGCCTAACTACAAAGAACCAGGGTTCCTTAAAGAAAATAGCTGATCCTAGAATTGGGCTGGAACAGAGACAGTGTAAGCAAAGCAGACCCTGGTACATTTTGTTCCACAATGTTACAAAGTGACCACCCCCCATCAAAAAAAAAAAAAAAAAAGAGAGAGACACAAAGGCAGCTTGAAGGGTTCACTCTACCTGGATTTGCGACATGTTAGACATGATAAAAAGTTAGTAATAGAATACAATTTATTAAATAAACTTAAATATCTACAAATGATAACAGGAAAGGGAAAGTCCTTTATAGCAGAATGTCAACTAATAATGGTATTAAATGAACTCTTTTTGGCAACATCAGAATAGCAACTGATTTCAACCAAGCATCTAAGATTGCAGCTAGGTATGGTGGTACATGCCTGTAATCCCAGCAGCTAGGGAGGATGAGATAGGATGATCACAAGCTCAAAACCAGCTACTTAACAAGGTCCTAAGCAACTTTGTGACATCCTATTTCAAAATAAAAAATAAAATGGGCTTGGGATGTGACTCAGTAGTTAATGGTGCGATCCTTGGTACCAAAAAAAAAAAAATCTATGATTGCTAAAGTAAGCAAACAAAGATTTGATGAATAACAGGATATTGTTATAGTCTCAATCAGCCACAATGGACAAATCCAAAAAGAATATTTAACTTTGCAGTGGCAAAATCTGGTGAACATCATCTCACCTAAGGTAACTAAAGTAAACATCACTAACAAAACTAAATGATATATGCCTCTTTGAGGTCCCCAAAGATACTAATATATATGAAGAGTCTACAAAATAACATGACTATATTCTCCAAACACATTACTGCCATGAAAAATAGAAGATTAAGGAACTACTACACATTAAGAAACTAGAGAAGGGCTGGAGCAGTGGCTCAGTGGTTTCGGCACTTGCCTGGCAAGCACGAGGACCTGGGTTCAAACCCCAGCACCACGTACACAACTGAGTGTTGGAGCAACTAAGGCCATGTGAAAAACTAAATAAAGTTGTTTCTCTCTTTCTCTGTCTCTCTCACTGTCCCTCTCTCTTTATAAAAAAAAAAAAAAAATTAAAAAAAAAAAAAAAAACTAGAGAAGCAGTGCACTGGTGGCACTTGCCTCTAAATAATCCCAACAACTTAGAGGGCAGAGGCAGGAGGATTTCAAGTCCAAGACCAGCCTCAGCAACTGAGAAAGGCCCGAAGCAACTTAGTGAGACCCTGTCTCAAAATAAAACAATAAAAAGGGCTGGGGATGCAACTCAGTGGTTAAGCACCCCAGAGATCAATCCCTGTTGCCAAAAAGAGAGAGAGAGAAGAAATTGGAGAGAAATGACAGCTGTGTGTAACTGTATAATGAATCTTGGATGTGGGGGACAGGAGGAATCACTATGAAGGACAATATTGGTATACTGTCTGAAATTCAAATATGGGCTACAGATTGATAGTTACAATGCATCAATATTTGCTCAATTTGATTACTGTGCTATCTAAGAATTCCTTATTCTTAGATACTGCCCACAGAAGCTGAGATTGACCAGTAGTAGAGCTCTTGCCTACTATGTGCAAGGAAGGCCCTGGGTTCATTCCCCAGCACCATAAAGGAAAAGAAAGAAACAGAGAGGGAGAGGAAGAGAGAAAGAGAGACAGGAGGGAGAGGGGATGGAGGGAAGAAAAGTAAATGCCCACAAAAGTATCTGAGTGTGACAGGAAATGTCTGCAATTTCTTTTCAGAAAAAAAAAGAATTACATACATGTAGGCAAGTGTAGACAATCTGCACTACTCTTTTCCAATTTTAAATGTTTGAAATTTCAAACAAAAATTTTAAGATATATACAACCTTTTCCCTGTATATTCACCACTACTGCAACAACAACAATCATTACTACACATACCTCAGGAGCGAGGACAAATGTTTGCATGAATCTCCGCAAAGCCTGATTGTTGTTGGATAGGAGCCCCATCACCTGGACCACTACTCCATCATTTAGAGTAGCATGAGCATCAACATGGCGAATCTTGGTGTGGCAGTTGGTGAAGTTTTGTGACATCACTTTCCTGTGAATTTCCTAAGGAATTAAGGACAAGATTTAATACCTTCAACTTTATACACCTCCAAAAATATCCAAAAACCTAACACAATATGCTCAAGAGTACATACATGTTAAAGTTACAACAAAGGAAGACTATTCTGTCTTTGTTACTCTATTCCTGTGATCTCACTTAGGCCCTTTAAAGTAAATATCCTGGGCTGGAGCAGTGGCTCTGTGGTTATGGCGCTTGCCTGGCATGTGCGGGTATGCAAATTCAAACCCCAGCACCAAGAACCCAAGAAAGTGTCTGAGGAATGAATGTTACATGAAAAACTAAATAAAAATTGCTTCTCTTTCTCTCTCATACTGTCCCCTCTTTAAAAAAAAACAAAATAAAATAAATATCCTGCATCAACACTTTTAAAAGCTTAAAAAAAATCATGATCCTCATGCTAAAACCAACTATCTTCAAACATAAAAACCATTCAGAATATCACACAATATGAACAAATAAGTCACATAAGCCATTCAATAAACTATCATATTTACAAAATAGTAACCACCTTAACTTCTGTGAAGAAGCTGAAAAAGTAAATCTTTACTAAGATTTGATCTTAGTAGATCAAATCTACTAAGCTGTATCTATCTACCTCACCTTCATAGGTTGTAAATCTTTACTAAGATTTGATCTTAGTAGATCAAATCTACTAAGCTGTATCTATCTACCTCACCTTCATAGGTTGTTTTCTAGATGCTTACAGGCCCAAACAAAACTTGGTATACTTACTTTCTGTCCATAAACAGCATCTGCTGGCTTTCCATTTGAATCCAATCCCCCATGGACATAGGAAGAGTTCTTGCCATAAAATCTGTACCACAGGAAGGCAATTTATTTTTTAAGTATCCTAACAGTAAGTATTTTTCACATTACACCTCTACTTCACTAGCAGACTTCTGAAGGCAGGAATGCATTTTCTATTTATTATCTCTGTATGGAACCATCTATCCATCCCCTACATGCCACTCAGTTAACATTGTTTGAATAGGAACAGATTTGGTTAGTGAGGCAGAACACTTATTTTCCAAATCATGAGTTCCACATTTCAGGATTATCACACGCTGGGAGTGACCTTACCATTCATGTCAGAAAGATCAGTCACATAAAACTGAAGTTCCTATTTTCACATTGACGAGTAAAACAGCAGTTGGGCTAGGGAGAGTCACACTGTCCAATAGGCTTGATGAGTCCTTTCATATTTTGGAATGTTTATGAGCAGTTCAGTTTCCATTAAACCCTTGCCAACTCATGCAGGCAATGCTTTTGTTTTGTTTTTTAAGAGAAGGACAGTGAGAGAGAGATAGAGACAGAGACAGAATCAATTTTTATTGAGTTCTTCACATGGCTTTCGTTGCTCTGACACTTAGTTGTATTTGTGGTTGCTGGGGTTTGAACCCGTGTACTCGCATGCCAGGCAAGCACTGTAATCGTGGAGCCACCGTTCCAGCCCCATGCAGGCAGTTTTAAGAATAGTTTTTAACAATTTCTGCTGATGCAGTAACAACTTTAGACATTAATTCCCTATAGATTTCATTAATCTATATCCTCAAATACTATTTTCTCTAAAACAATATTCCATCAGAAAAAATACACACACAAAATGCCCAAACCTAGGAATCATCATTATTAAGTATTTTTGTTATCTGTCTTCCACATATATACCTTTTGAAATAAATGAGCCCATACATATTATTTTAATCCTGATTTCATGTCCTTAACTCCCAAAAAGGAACAGTTCTGGAACCACTAGAGCCCAAGTCTGTCCTCATACTTGTAAAGTTTCTAAGAGGATGTACATGAATCAGAGAATCCACTGGTAACTGGCTAAGCCACTTTTCACCGTATCTAAGATGCACTTATGCATCTCAGAGATAAAAAAAAAAAAAGAAAGAAAGATAAGGAGGTAAAAAAACAGCATTAAAAGGACAACATTTAACAAGTTAACAAGAGGGGCTGGATCAGAGGCTCAGTGGTTACAGCGCTTGCCTGGCAAGCTCGAGGATGCAGATTCAAACCCCAGCACCAAGTACATAACCAAGGATCGGCAACAAAAGCCACATGAAGTTCTAAATAAAATTGATTGTCTCTCTTCCTCTCACTGTCCCTCTCTTTTAAAAAGTTAGTAATAAACACACTAATACATTTAATAAGTTTCTTTAAACTCCTCTTCTTTTTTAAACTCAGATTTTAACTAACTTCCACAGACAGAGAATAAAACTTTGACATAAAATACAGTGAATAACAAGAAAAAAGGAAAACCAGTTTGAAGACTTGTTGCACCACTTAATAGACATGAGAATATCACCAAATTTTAAACTCCTCTGAGCTTCTACATCTACTAAGTGAAGTTAACACCTTAATGCCTCACTAAAAGGCTTTTTGTAGTTACAGTGCTTGTAAATTACAAAGCCTTCCAAAGAAAAAACCCAGGAAGTATTTCCATCTTCAAAGTAAAGCCAAACCACATATTAAAAATGAATTTATAGGGGCTGGAGCAGTGGCTCAGCAGTTACGGCACTTGCCTGACATGCACAAGTACGTGGGTTCAAATCCCAGTATCACATACAACTAAGTGTTGGAGCAGCAAAAGTCACAAGAAAAACTAAATAAACAATGATTCTCTCTGTCTCTCTCTCACACTGTCCCTCTCTCTTTCAAAAAAAAAAAAAAAAACGAATTTATATGGCTGGAGTGGTGGCTCAGCAGTTGGAGTGCTTGTCTGGCATGCATGAGGACCCAGGTTTGAACTCCAGCATCCCATATACAACTAAATGTTGGAGAAACAAAAGCCAGAAGAAAAAATAAAGTTGATTATCTTTCCTCTCTCTTAAAAAAAAAATTATAAGCTGGCACAGTGGTGTACATCTGTAATCCCAGTGACTCAGGAGATTGAGGTAGAAGGACTGTACATTTAAAGCCAGCCTCAGCAACTTTAGCAAGACCGTAAGCAACTTAACCCTGTCTCAAAATAAAATTGGCTGAGGATGTGACTCAGTGTTTAAATACTCACTGGTACTAAAAAAAAAAAAATAATATATATATATATATATATATGATTTTCTTCTGTACTTCATACTCATGTAATAATCAATATGTATGCTGTTCAAAATAAAAAGGAAAAAACAGTTCTGGTCCAGCAAATACACATTTTAGAAATTCCATGAAATTATTCTAACAAGTCCACATAAATACAGTTTTATATAATGCAACACTGTTTGTAAAAGGAAATACTGGAAGCAACTGATATCATTAGAGGAATTAAAATATGCTACATTCTCTATAAAATATTCTATAGCGACAAAAATTAAATGATGTGTATTATATTAAAGATGACCTCAAATTATCAAACAAAATAAGCTAACAGACAGTATATTAAAACATGTTTGCAGGGGTTGGGGATTTAGCTCAGTGGCAGAGCGCTTGCCTAGTGCATAAGGCCCGAAGGGGGGTAAAAAATGTTTGCAAATACCAAAAAAATTATCATGTTACTACTACCAGATACTCTCACAATTTGTCTTTGTTTTTATTTTTTGAAGTGCTGGGAATCAAACTCATGACCCAGTGCATGCCAAGGCAAGTGTTCTACCACTGAGATACAGCCACAGCACTTTGCAGTATTTTTATACATGTATGTTTCAACTTACAAGCATACATCATATTTTTACTAAAAAAGATACTCCACTTTTTTAAAGCACATCAACGTCAAATGTTACCACAGCAACTGTCTACAATCTTTCACTCTTCCTCACTACATTCTTTTTTTTTTAGTACTGGGGATTGAACTCAGGGCACTTAATCACTGAGCCACATCCCTAGCCCCTTTTTTTAATTATTTTGAGACAGGTCTTGCTAAGTTGCTTAGGGCCTCCCAAAGTTGCTGTGGTTGGCTTTGAACTTATGATCATCCTGCCTCAGCCTCCCAAGCTACTGGGATTATAGGTATGCACCACCCCACCTAGCCCTCTATATTCTTAATAACATCTATAAAGTTTAAGTAACAGTCTTTTAAATAACGCTTGTAAATTCTTTTTAAATTTTTCTAATTGTAACATTACTCACAGGTACTTATGTAAAACAACTATTACAAAACAATCTTACAAGACATGATGTTGAATGAAGAATCAAGAATAAGCACCACATATTATGAAAGAATTAGATAAACAATGTCTTACCTATGTAGCATGTCTGGGGCCTGGTTCAGCAATGTGTAATACTGTCTCACAAATTCCCGCCCGACCAGCAGGGGACTAGGCTTCTCCATAACCATTGCTTTGGTCAAGTCAACCTGGAAGGGGGGAAAAAATTAACTTAGTACAATTTGAAAGATCAACCACAAAAGGAAAAAAAGAGTAAATCACTTTGCTGAAACCAATGAGACCGTATCATTTTGGCAATTCTTGGTTTTTAAAAAGGAGTAAACATTATAAAAACAAAACCCACACATACCAGGTAAGATATTATACATTCAAATGTACTGTAATCAGATGAATATATGTTGGGAAAAAATTCATTACGAAGAATTCATCACTGTCCTCAAAATTCAATTTTCTTAAACTGGATAAAATATCCTCAACATCCTACCACCATTTTCTTATCAAGTGCATTTAAGAGAATTTCACTTGTCAAAATCTGGCAATATTAGACTTAAGAGCAATTACTTTTAACAACATGATTTTAACATCAGGTGCAATCTAACTTTCTAATCCATCTAAATCAGGTAAATTTTTAGTATTATTTAAAAATAGAGGGGATGGAGCGGTGGCTCAGCAGTTATAGCGCTTGCCTGGCACGCACAAGTACGAGAGTTCAAACTCCAGCACCACATACACAATGAAGTGTTGCTACATGAAAAACTAAATAAAATTGTTTCTTTCTCTCTCTCACTATCCCTCTCTAAAAAAAAAAAAAAGAAAAGAAAAAAAGAAAAAGAAAGAAAAAATTGAAAACTATAAAACCAAAATTTTTTTGTTTTTATACCAAAACCTGAGGCACTTTAACACACTGAGCCATACCCCAACCCTAAAGCCAAAATTTCTAAATATGCTCATTAGTTCATCTTATAATGGAACCAAAAAGACTATAAATATCAAATGAGGTAAAGACAACAAGACATTTTTACTCAGTGCAATTATTCCTACTACCTCAAAATTATGAAGATTTGTAGGTAATACCTATGAGTACTTAGAAGCTTATTCAAGTTCTCAATTATTGCCAAGAGCTATCAAAAAGGTCTTTTAGACAAAAATGTGATGAGGTAATTTGACTTTTTATTTAAGACAAAGAAAAACATTCTCAACATATATAAGCAAACAAGAATATGTATGCATGTGTGCCACAAGTCTTTTTATAATATACATTTCCAAATAATATTTCATCAACGACTCCTGCTCTCATCCTATCTTTCTACACAAAATGAAAAGTCTTCCAGGTTATACATCAAAGCTAAGAAAATGTTACCAGGTGCACTGGTGCACACCTGTAATTCCAGTGGCTTGGAAGGCTAAAGCAGGAGGATCACAAGTTCAAAGTCTGCCTCAGCAAATTAGTGAGATCCGGTCTCAAAATAAAAATATAATTAAAAAAGAGGGAGCCTGGATACATGGCTCAGAGATTGAGTGTCCCTGGGTTGAATTCCCAACACACACAAGATAAAATGTAAAAAAGAAATACACACACATATGATCTGCTTCATTTTGGGTAGAAACTGTCAAACTCAGAAACATGCAAATGTTATCAGCCAAACCATATCTTTAATACCACAGTACTGAAGTTATAAAAGTTTTAATATCAGGCTTGCCTCAAATAGCCTTATAAAATCCCAGTTACAATATAAACAGTATTAGTTCCATGTAAATGGCAGCTACCTCCTAAGGCCTCTTCTATAAGTTTTTTAAAACACATTGAAGGGGGCTGGAGTGGTGGCTCAGTGGTTGTGGCACTTGTCCGGCACATGCGAGTACGCAGGTTCAAACCCCAGCACCCATGTACGCAACAAGTGTCAGAGCAACGAAAGTCATGTGAAAAACTAAAACTTGATTCCCTCTCTCTCTCCATCTTAAAAAAAAAAAAAAAAATCCTGAAGATATCATACAGTGTATTAGAATAATTAGGGATTTTTTTTTTTTTTGGCCGAAGGAACTGAACCCAGGGCTGCTGCGCACACAATGCTCAGTACTACAATTCTAGCAGAACAATTTAAGAAATTATTAAACCACGGGGTTGGGGATTTAGCTCAGTGGCAGAGCACTTGCCTACCATGCGTAAGGCCCTGAAAAATAAAAAAAAAGAATATTAAACCACACGCATCGGTTCCATCAATCACAGAAGGTCAGGGAAGTTCTTCAGTTATATAATTATATAAGACAATACACAGTTTTATGAATAACTTGACCATTCTCAATTTTTAAGAAATAGTCTAGGGGCTGGAGCTGTGGCTCACTGGTTGCAGCGCTTGCCTGGCATACGCGTGGATGCAAGTTCAAACCCCAGCACCACGTACACAAGGGAGTCTCAGAGCAACAAAAGCCACATGAAAAACTAAATAAAAAATATATTCTCTCTCTCACTGTCCCTCTCTCTTTATTTAAAAAAAAAAAAGTCTATTTGGATCATTCTACATTAATAAAAGAAAATGCACAAAATTTTGACAATTTGAGCCAAAAGATCTGAGTCTATTAAAGAGTCTCTTATCAACCCTAATTAGAGAAACTTCTTTTTATAAATCACTGCTAACATCTTCATCTTCTTTTCTGGCCCAAACACAGAACACAACTTATGGAAAACGTTGACTAAGATAATAACTGCTGAGAATAGTCTTAATCTCACTCTTACTCATCTACTCTCAATTCTATCAAATCTAAAATAGTGGGGGGGGGAGCAAATTCAAATGGATTTATCACAGAAAGTACATTTATTTTGCCAGTTACTGATCCACTATGAGAAATATTTTATAAAAATTATACATATGAATGAAAAACACATGCCCAGAACTACTTACACTAAAACTACTAGAGGAAAACACAGGGGGAAAGTTCTGATGAAAATACATGCTAAAATGTTCCAAGATTCTCCAGTTCCAACACTACTGGGTACAATGTGTCCTTTCTAAAAAAAGCTTTTAGAAATGTCTACAGATATAGATGCTGGCTCTTCCCTACACAAGAGCATTTATCAATGGATACAATATTGTTGAGTATAAATCATGTATCAAAATCAAGAGTAGGAAATAAGCCAGTTTTATTAGTTCAGCTACCAAAATCAACTCTTCCCCCCATGCTGATATGATGGCTAAGGGACTTCCTAAAAGATGGGTGCCATTTTCCCAAGAAAAGCAAATACCAATACAAAAAAAAAGCAAGTTTTGTTAAACATTCCAAATGATTCTAGTTTGGAAATCATTCCTACCTTCTTGCTCTGCTTTTAGATTAAAAGGATAAGCTGCTGGGGTAGGACATCACACACAAGTCACACAAAATATTCCTAAAGATGCTATACAACAAATCATGATCATGAAAAATCAAAGATGAAGGAAACAGAATCCAGGAAAGACAGCAAATAAATCATTCATTTTCACTAATGAAAGTGTACTTCCAGACCCATGTCGATAATCCCAGTGATTTGAAATGCTGAAGGAGGATTGTAATTTCAAGGGCAGTCTGCGTAGCTTAGCCAGGTGCTGTGTCAAAGTAAAAAATGAAAAGGGCTGGGGATATTACTCAGTGGTAAAGTACCTCTGGGTTCAATTGCTAGTACTGGGATGAAAAGAAGTATGCATTTCATTAATTTTATATCCAAACTTACAATATTCCCAGTATTTGTAAATTTCACTACATCTCTAAACTGTATTCTATAAAAAAAGAGATTAAAAAATATTTTATGAAATTGTACTTTCTCCTAAAAATTTCTTTTCTTTTTTGAGAGAAAGACAGTGAGGGAAAGAAAGAATAATTTTATTTAGTTTTTCATGTGGCTTTTGTTGCTCCAACACTTTGTTGTGTTCATGGTACTGAAGTTTGAACCCGCATCCTCACGCATGCCAGGCAAGCGCAGTAACCGCTGAGCCACAGCTCCAGCCCCTAAATAAAAAAATTTAGTAAAGAAATAGTAAAACATGCCCATCAATTCACCAATTTTAATTGAAACAAATATAACTGATCCAAATCTAAAACAAAGTATAAGAATTTTAACAAAGTTACCTTTAACACAAAATAAATATATAACAAATGAACTTTGAAACTGAGTATCTTAAAATAGTATCTGAGTCAGTAAAAAAGAAAAACTCCAAAAAATAGATTTAATTCTCCCTCAGGAAGAAATTCTCAAACACCATTTGCTAGCTGTGACCGTTAAGTCCTTGCACATCATTTTTTTCATTTGTAAAATTAAATAATAATTATAAGGCTGGGGGGTATGGCTAAGTGATAGAGAATGTGATAAGCACGCACAAGGCCCTAGGTTTAAACTCCAGCACCACAGTTTAAAAAAAAAAAAAAAAGAAAATAGAATTAACTGCCTCACAGCACCGAGTCAATGTTAACTGATATTAATACTATGACAAAGGAAAGCATTTCTGTATCTCACACTTTCCTCACTAGGAATATTAATTATTTTCCTAGCAAAATAAAGAGAATCATTTCCTTCAAGAATAAAGAAATTCCTAGAGAATCTCAAATTATGGTAGCCTAGGCACTTAATTTAAGTGATGACTTTAAGAATGTAGTAGTCCAGCCTATAGGTATAGACAGACTGCTGGCACTGGATTCAAATCTCCAATACCTCAGAAAAATAAAAAAGTAAAAACTCACACACAGCAGTCCGTATATACAAGTACTACATGGAGGATTTGCCTGTGTGTCTAAACTGTAAAAATCTTCAAACCATAAAATCAAATCATTAACAGTACATCTTAACTTTTAAAACAGATGCATCATGGACTTACAAATGTTTTAGGTATGTTACGCTATATTAGATATACAAGTTTCTGCTCCCTTAAAAAAGGAAAAAAAAAACAAATCAGTAAGTTTACTTTTCTATTAAACACTGCTAAATAATAAATTTGTATATTAGAAAATAACTGCTAAGTAGAAGTAAATCTTTTTTTTTCTTTTTACAGAGAGGGACAGTGAGAAAGAAAGAATTTTTATTTATGTTTCCATCTGGCCTTCATTTCTCCAACATTTATTTGTGTATGTGGTACTGGAGTTCGAACTTGGGTCCTTGTGCATGCCAGTCCATCCTCTGACGTAAATATCCCTAAAAAAAATGTTTATTCACTATAGTCATAAAGAATACTTCCCTTGGGCTGGAGCGGTTACGGCGCTTGCGTTGCATGCGAGAGTACTCGAGTTCAAACCCCAGCACCACATACACGGCAAAGTCTCAGAGCAATGAAAGCCATGTGAAAAACTAAATAAACATTGATACTCTCTCTTTCTCCCACTGTCCCCTCTTTCTTAAAAAAAAAAAAAAAAGAAAAGAAAAAGAATACTTCCCTTAAGACAAGCTACTACGAAACCAAATTAATCAATTCACTTAATTAAAAAGTTAGCAACCTGAGCCAGGCCTTGTGGCACATGCCTTTATTTAATCCCACTGACTTGGGAGGCTGAGGTAGGAAGATCTCAGGTTTCAGGCCAGCCTGGGCAACTTAGTAAAAACATGTCTCAAAATCAAAAGGGAGTACACAGGCTGGAGTGCTAAAATGACTCTGGATTCAATCCCCATTAACACACACACACACACACACACACACACATACACCCCAACCTAAAACTGACAGACACTGACTACTCTCCTGTTTTTATTTTATGTTATGTTAGTAAGCAAGATTCTATATAAAATCTATATTAAACTCTCAGGGTATAAGTACACATAATCAACATATGTAATAAAAATATAAAAATAGATACATAAAGTATTTGTTGCAATGTTTGTATACAAAATTATATATTTAATGTATATAGAACATTACGTAACTGAATACTAAGCAACTATTTCAAGGAAAAAGTTTCAGGCAGGATGAGGCACCTGTAGAGCCAGCTACTAAAAGAGGCCAAGAGGGGCTGGAGCAGTGGCTCAGCGGTTGAAGCACTTGCCTGGCATGTGCGAGAGCCTGGGTTTGAACTCTAGCACCACATACACAACTACATGTTGAAGAAACAAAGGACAGATGAAAAACTAAAATTGATTCTCTCCCCTCTCTCACTGTCCCTCTCAAAAAAAAAAAAATATATATATATATATACAAAATGAGGAAAACAGCTGCACAACAACAGGAATTCAGAATTCAGTTTTTATAAGGAAAAAAACACACATAAACTGATTAAGTATTCCTGAAAAAAAAAAATCCAAAAAACCTGTATCAAATTTCTAACCTCAAAGCCAGGCACACGCTGGCACACACTTGTAACTCCAGCAGCTTAGGAGGCTGAGACAGGAGGATCATGAGTTCAAAGCAAGGCTCAGCAACATCGCAAAACCCTGATTCAAAATAAAATGTAAGAAGAGCTGGGGATGTAGCTTAGCAGTTAAGCACCCCTGGGTTCAAACCCTGTACTTAAAAAAAAAAAAAAAAAAATTCTAACCTCTAGGGCTACTTCACAGACTTCTTTATTACTGGACTGTCTTGGGATGAATAGACATCAAAATAAAATAAACAGAAAAATGGCACAGACTACCAACATCCAATTACTACTGGTATGTTATTTTACACATGGCTCTCTTGACATGAAATCATGTTTAAAATTCCAGTCAGAAACTTCATTTCATGAATTCACTCTGCTTTGTATGTGATTCTAACCAGTACACTTAATTGGCATACTTAAGCCAGATCTGAAGACACATAACGGCTCTAGGTGTGACTGGTCCAATTTCAACATTTTTGCAGTAGAAGAACTTTTCTGTCTGATGCTTTTCCCAACTTTCAGAGCTAAAACCTAAGAGCCATGCATCTCACCCAAAAGTTTAAGTATCATATTAGAATACTGTCTGGGGTTGGAGCAGTGGCTCAGTGGTTATGGCATGCACAAATAAACAGGTTCAAACCCAGCACAGCGTGCACAGCTAAGTGTCAAAGCAATGAGAGCCACATGAAAAACTAAATAAAATTGATTGTCTCTCTCTCACTGACCCTCTCTCTTTAAAAAAAAAGGGGGGGGAGGGCGGTTGCGGCCCCTGCCTGGCATGCACAAGTACACGGGTTCAAACCCCAGCACCCACGTACACAACTAAGTGTCGGAGCAACGAAAGCCATGTGAAAAACTCAATAAAAAATTGATTCTCTCTCTCGCTCTCTCTCTCACTGTCCTTCTCTCTTTAAAAAAAAAAAAAAGAGCATTTTCTGAAGTTTTCCAAAAAGGAACTCATTTTTGGTTTGAAATTTTACTGACCGTATCAGTGTGTGTGTTCGTGTGTGTGGCTTTAGGATCTCTAAACAAATAAAAGCATTACCAGTAAGGTATTTTAAAGTAGAAAAAAAGTGAAACAGAAACATTTGCTACCTATGAGCAGTGAAAAAAATCAATGTCACACTTTTGAACTTAAGTAACCTGAAAAGCACCTGATGCCTTAATAAGCATTATTATAAGTCACACAGGGCTGCAGCGGCAGTGTTTGCCTGGCATACTCAGACCCTAATTTCAATCGCAGGCACTACAAAAAATAAAAATATACATAACATACACACGCACAAACTATGGAAATATCAATAACAACCAACAGTTCATACAATCACCAATTTTATTTTTGGTGGACTGACCTTGACTTATACAATGCTACGTGAGCTTTTAAATTTTTTTACTTTTACTTGCTCCCAAGTTTCTAGATTGCACAACTACTTTTTTCTTTTTCTTTTTTCCACTTTTCTAGTAGTGAGGATTGAACCCAGGGGCACTCTACCACTGAACTACATCCCTAAGTACCTTATAAAAATTTGCAGAGCGCTAAATTATTTAGGCTGCTCTTGAACTTTTGATCCTCCTTCTTCAGCCTCTAAAAAGTCGCTGGGATTTCAGGTGTGCAGCATCATGCTCAGCTAAGACAGCAACATTAAAGAAACATCTCCACTAGAAATTCTGCTAGAATGAAATGTTAAGGTTGCTTCCTTTAAGTCTAATAAAAAGATGGACAGGCAAGCATAATGAAGGCCTACTATACTCCACCGGAATTTTTAACAGCAGAGCTTACTCTAACAAAATAAGATCAGTATCCATAACATAAATAAAGCTGCATATAGGGATGAGGGTGTACCTCAGGGGAAGAGAGTGTGCTTTGTAAGCACAAGGACCTAGGTTCATTCTCCAGCACAACTAACCCTGCATACAAATCAGAGAGAATAACTCTAGAGAAAAACACAAAGGATACGGAACTGGCAATTCTCAGGGAAGTACTAAATGGACAACAAAACATACACCAAATTACCAGTAAAATACAAATTAAAACCCATCACTCCTCAGCTGAGATTCCTCCAAAGGATTAGTATACATCAAATCTCAGTTAATTCTAGACATCAGCAATTAAGTAGGAAGAAGAGTACCTGCAAGATTGCTGAAGATGGAGCCTCAACTGGTACAATCACAGGAGAACACTTTGACAGTTAGCTAAAAACACTGATGAATAATCTAGCAGATTCTAACTCCATATGTAAAACAGAAACCCGTTCATTTGCATAAGACAAATACAGAAAAATAATTGCTGCCCTATTTCTAAAACACATGACTATAACAATCTATGTCTAACAAATGGAGAATGAGTTAAGTTCTGGTTTCTTCACACCACAGAAACCTCTATACTTAAAATAACCACATGCACACTTATAAGACTGAAACTGATACTATCAATAACTGTGCCAGGCTAACAGGAGTGAATTAGGATTATGAATATAACCATATAGACACTATAGTTACCGTCCTTGTGTTTACCGCTATCAAAGTCAGCATGGAATAGTTCTCAAGAACAATGTCAAAGTAGTCAGTTGCCAAATATTTACTGTATGTTAGCCTAACATGTTTAAATGTATTTTTAGTATATATAAAGCAATACCAGGGGCTGGAACAGTGGCTGGGCGATTATGGTGCTTGCCCAGCATGTGCAAGTACATGGGTTCAAACCCCAGCACCCACATACCCAAGTGTCAGAGCAATGAAAGCCACATGAAAAACTAAATAAAAATTGATTCTCTCGCTGTCCTTCTCAATGCTGAGAAGTTGCATCTGAATTTTAAAAAAAAAGCAATACCAGATATTATTTACAGAAATAAATGTAAATATATTTTTAATAGGTTGGACAGGCAAATGGATCCAAGAACAGAACAGAGTTCAGAAATACACCCACACATCAATGAACAACTAATTTCCAACTAAAGTACAAAGACGGGGCTGGTGGGGGTACGAACCCACATCCTTGCACAGGTTAGTACCCCAGCACCATGGACACAATGAAGTGTCTAGCAACAAAGGCCACATGAAAACCTAAATAAAATTCTCTTTCTCACTGTCCCTCTCCCTTTAAACTAAAAAAACAAAAGACAAGTCAGTGGTAAAAGGAACCACAATTCAAGCCTCATACCACATACAAAACTTAACTAGAAATGGTTCAAACCAGAATGTGAAACTCAAAATTAAACTTCTAAAGAAAATCTGTATGAGACCAGGGCAAGCAAAGATTTTAGATATAACAAAGATTTAGATATAACAAAAGCACCCCATATAAGAGATCAAACTGATAATGTGAACTCCATCAAAATTAGAACCTACTCTGCAAAAGACACTTAAAAATCAAGCCACTGCCAGGTGTGGTGGAACATGCTTGTAATCCCAGCCACTCAGGAGGCTGAGGCAGGAGGATTGCAAGTTCAAAATCAACCTCAGCAACGTGACAAGGCCCTGTCTCAAAATAAAATATAAAAAAGGGCTGGGGATGTGGCTCAGTGGTTGAAAGACCCTGGGTTCAAAAACCACACAAGCCACAAACTGGGAGTAAACATTAAATATTTGCAAAGCATATATCACACTTAAAGAAAAAACAAAATATTTGTATCCAGAACATAAAAAGAATTCTCAAGGGCAGGTACATGCCTGTCATTCCAACATGCCTGTCATCCAACAACTCAGGAGGCTGAGGCAGGAAGGTCTCAAGTTCAAGGCCAGCCTAGGCAACTTAGTGAGACTTTTCTCAAAATAAAACATGCTAGGGATGTAGCTCAGTTGCACAGACCCTAGGTTCAATATCCAGTACCCCCACCAAAAAAGTCATAAATTTTGTTTCAAGATTATGCTGTGTATTCCAATATTTGAAATTCAGTCAATGTTTTCCCAAAACCAGAGCAAACTTTAATACAGAGGTCAACATCGGTACTCAAAGAGCTATAGCACCAACACTGGGCCTACTGTCAATTTCCCAAACTCTTCACATTGAACACCTGTCACCTTCCTTCAATATTCTGAAAGCTCCTCAAATGGTGATTCTAGGCCTGGGACAGGCAAAATACTAGTTGATCCTGAAGTATCTGATACCATTAGGCAACAAAGAAAATGCTGTTAAAAAGAAAAAAAGAAAAGTTAACCAGGCACAGTGGGACACACCTGTAATCCCAGGGATTCAGGAGCTCAGACAGGAGGACCTCAAGGTTCCAGACCAACCTTGGCAATTTAGTGAGCCCCTCTCTCAAAAAATAATAAAATAAAAGGGCTGGCAGAGTACATCCTAGGTTCAAATCCCAGTACCTCAAGAAAAAGGATAGGGAGAAAAAAAAAAAACAAAAAAAGGACCACCACAGAGGTAACTATTGGCAAGACCCACTAATAAATACTAAACGTTAAAGGGAAAAACTTTAAGGAGATACAGGACATTTGCACAGCTTTAAAATAGCTTCCCCAAAAATATTAACAGTAGCCATAATTCTCTTCCTTCAATAAAACAGTGTAATTCTCCCCTCCCCCTGAATGTGAGATCTTAATGACTAGCTTAGTGAGTAGCAAAGAAAGGGGGGAAAATACTAACCTGACAACATCACCTCAACCAAATGATCAAGGCTAACTTCAACCAACAATATTAAATGCCCAATACGCAATGGGATAAAGAAGGGTATGTGTTGGGGCTGGAGCGGTGGCTCAGTGGTTTCGGCGCTTGCCTGGCAAACACGAGGACCCGCGTTCAAACCCCAGCACAACATCCACAAGTGTCAGAGAAATGAAGGCCAGGTGAAAAATAAATAAAACTTATTCTTTTACTCTCTCTCTCTCCCCCTTTGTTTAAAAAAAAAAAAAAGCCACACTCAGTCCAATCATAACATCAGACAAAATCAAGTGAGATCCTAAGTACCAAGGTCATGAAACAAACACAGATCAGGAGACTAAAGAGACAAGAAGACTTTTAAACACAATGTGGCATCTTAGTACTGATCCTGAAAGGAGGTAAAAAAATTTTCATAAAAAAGTACAGTTGGCTCATACCTACAGTCCTGGTGACTCCAGAGGCTGAGGCAGGAGGATCACAAGTTCAAGGCCAACCTCAACAACTTATCAAGACCCTGTCCCAAAATTAAAAATAAAAGGAGCTAGGGGTGTATCTCAATAGTAAAGTACCCCTCAGTTCAATCCTCAGTACCAAAAAACAGAAAAACCTAAGGAAACCGAAGCAACAAGATTTTTTTTTATTGTTGTTTGCTGTTGTTTGCAATATTACAAAATAAACTAGGGGCACTTTGCCACTTGAGCTACACCCGGAGCCTTTTCTTGTCTTGGGGTTTTTTGTTTTGTTTTTTTTTTTTTTTGGGGGGGGGGAGAATGAGGATTAAACCCAGGGAAGCTTTACCACTAAACTAAGCTACATCCCCAGCCCTTTTTTATATTTTGGGACAGGATTCTCATTAAGTTGCTTTGAGCCTAAGTTGCTGAGACTGGTCTCAAACCTGCAATTCTTCCAAGTAACTGGGATTACAGGCATGCGCCACTGCACACAGGCTCATACCTTTTTATTTTGAGATAGGGTCTCACTAAACTGCCCAGGCTTATCTCAAATTTGTCACCATTCCTGAATAGCTGGGATCATAGTTGTGTGTCACCAGACCTGGATGAGTTAACAGGATTTATCAATGTTACTTTCTATTCGGATAAATGTACAATGATTGTGTTAGATGTTAACATTAAAAGAAAAAATGGATAACTGGTACACAAGACCTCTCTATGTTGCAATTCTTCTTTGTCTAAAATTATCTCAAAATCGCTAAATTTTTCCGAAATACTTCAAGAATCTGAAAACTTAACAATTTACTATCTTTTCTTTGAGTAGCCCTTCCCTACTACCAAGTTAAAAACTAGGTTCACAATTCAGGGAAAAAAAGTTTCTTCACATCTGGAAGATCCAAAAAACTCCATCAATAAACTGCTCGAACTCATAAGTAGATTTAGCAAAGTAGCAGGATACAAGATCAACACGCATAAATCAATAGCTTTCCTATATACCAATAATAACAGGACTGAAGAAGAACTCAGGAATACAGTCCCTTTCAAAATAGCTTCGAAAAAAATAAAATACTTGGGAATCAATCT
>PVKS010032498.1:0-22499 GCA_004027875.1 Aplodontia rufa | reverse complement strand
ACAGAAGGAAAACGGGAGAGAGAAAGGGTAGAATGGAGCGAGGAGGGGAGGGAGTAAGGGAAGAAGAAAAGAAAGAACAAAGAAGGGAAGGAAGGAAATATATTTATTCTCTTTGCAATTATACATTCATCCATCCTGTGTTGTTTCTTAAGCAAAGCTGGTATCCTGTATTACAGCGGTCTTCATCTGGTTTCTACTGCCACCTACTGGGTGAAGCAAAAACAACAGCTTCCTCCAGCCTTGCCAACATGACACCACCAAGCCAGAGAGGAGAAAGCCCAGCAGAGGAGGAGAAGGGCAAGATCCCCTTTAATTACTGTGCTTGGAGAGCAAAGCGAGGCAAAACTGACAGCTTAGAGCACAATAACAAAGGTGACGCGATGCGAATGTAAGCCTCTATGCAGATTTACTGACACATGAAAGGCTTTGATCTTTAAAAAGATGAATGTCAGATGATCCCAAAATGTCATCTTCACACTTGAGGATGAAAAGATAGTCCTCCAAAGCAATAAAAATGAACAATAATGATTTAATTAATGCTGTCTTAGCTGTAGCACAGCTGTATTGAGTAGTGGTTAGGAGCCAGGTTGCCTGGGTTGAACGCAGGCTGTTGCTAATTATCAGTATACAAGTCATATATGCTCTGGGTTTCAGTATTCTTGTCTGCAAAATGGATATAATTATAATGCCCTCCTCGCAGAGATGCTGCGAGAGGGAAATGAGGCTAAAGCACCTTGGATACAGCCTGAAACATGGTTAGCATGAGCAGATGTTGGCTGTGAACACTGTCTGCTATCAGTGCATAAAGCAATAGGTATGATGGTAAATGATCCGCAGGGGTACTCCAAAGACCTATGCTTTAATCTCTGGCCAGCAAGATACTGTTAGGCAAGTCATTTCACCTCTCTGAACCTCACTCTCTTTACCTGAAAGACAAATATAATGCCCATTCCACCAGCTTCCGAGGCTAACACAGAAACACATTTTAAGACGTAAAACATCGCATATATACGTGCAAGGTGTTATCTGCATGAGAAATCATGCAATCCTTACAGTTAAAATGGTTGGGGTTACAAATGCCCAGCAGACTTTCCAGAAAATGTTGGGCTGGAATCCAATCATCATCTCTATGTCTTCGCAGAATCTTTGCAAGCCTGCAATAGAAAAGTAGAGACCAAGGCTTAGGTGCAGTGGCAGGGGGTAGGAGCAAGCAGGGGACAGGCACTCGAGACCTCGCTCAGGCTCCATTGGCTAGGGATGGCCCCAGCCTGGGATCAACATGACCCCTATTATACAGAGAAAGATCAGACAAATGACTCACTGCCAGGAAGATTAGGGCAAATTGAACATTTAAATAGATATTAAATACTGAATACAGTGAGGCTCAAAAATGTCAGCCCACAGTGACATCTAAAAAGCTCAGTTCCAGCCCAGCTCAGGTGTCTTAGCATTGCCACCGCCTGGTATGCTCAAGTGCGAGAGGCTATTTTGTGAGGTGGGCTCATGTGCTTCGTGACAAGTTTGGCAAAACCAATTAAGATTGTGGTCAATAAACAGAGTGCATGATAAAAGCACTGGGATTTAGAGTGAGAACCACTGTACATTGGTTTCATATTCCCACCCTCCCAATACTCCAGTGAGCTCATTTATCTTCCCCCTCTGTAAGATGATTGTGATAGGGAAAACCCAATGAATTCCAAATGGGTCTCACCACATTGCCGATACAAAAGGGCTGCTTTGCTCTTGGCTACTCAGCAGCTTACTAAGGTAAAATGCAGAAAAGACCGTATTGTGGCTCTAGCCAAAACCACCCCTGCACCCTCTTAGATGAGGAAGCCTTTTTTTTTTTTAAGAAAGAGGTGACAGTGAGAAAGAGAGAAGTAATTTTTATTTAGTTTTTCATGTGACTTTCATTCCTCTGACACGTCATTGTGTACATGGTGCTGAGATTTGAACTCACATACTTGCACATGCCAGGCAAGCGCCGTAACCACTCAGCCACTGCTCCAGCCCTTAGGAAGGCTTTTAAACCACTCCTTGAAAGGAAGGCCACCGAAAAACGTCTTTGAGTTGAGAAGTTTCCTGCATTCTTTCCTGAGCTTGTCAGAAGTTTGGCCTTCTCAGACTGTGGGATTGATACGCCAAAGGGACCTGGAAGGTCCCCCCAGTTCAAGCTCCTTTGTATTTAGCAGTTCTGAAAACTTATCCAGCTGTGGTTTCAAGATATGTGCTCCTTGTAGAGAAAAGGGAACCCTAGTGTACTGTTGATGGGAATATAAATGAGTATAGTCAATTCGGAAAATTTCCTGGAGGGCCTCAAAAAATAGAGTTACCATAGGACCCAGCAGTCCTACTCCTGGGCGTGGCATATATCCAAAAGATTTGAAATCAGTTGGTCAAAGAGACATCTGCACTTCCATGTTTTTGTAGCATTATTCACAAGTCAAGTTATGAAATTCCCTAAGCATTTATCAATGGGTGGGCAAATGAATAAAATATACATATATGCACAGTGGAATAGTGTTTAGCCTTTCAAAAGAGGGAACCTGTGTCATATGCAGCCACATAAATGAACCTGGAGGACATCATGCTAAGTGAAATAAGCCAGTCATAGAAAGGTAAATGCCATATGTTGTCACTAATCTGTGGAATCTTTAAAAATGGAACAGAAGCAGACAGTAGAATGGTAGTTACCAGAGCAAAAGTGTGGGAATAATATTGGTCAAAGGGTACAAAATTTGAGAGGAAAAAATGGTAAGTATTTGAAGTGATAGATATATTAATGGGCTTGATTCAATCAAACAACATTATATTCATTTATCACAATATCACTTTCACCTGATAAATACATAAAATCATAATTTTTCAACATCCAATAAAAAATCATTTATAACTTAAAATTGTGTTCCTTCTGTTATGTATGTTATACCAATTTTAAAGTGTACCCACAAGAAATTCACTCTAGGGGTTGGAGCACTTGCCTGGCATGAACAAGAACCCAGGTTCAAACCCCAGTATCACATACACAACTAAGTGTCAGAGAAACAAGAGCCAGATGAATAAATAAACAATATCCCCCATCTTTAAAAAGAAAAGAAAGCCACTCTAGACACTATTATCAAAACAATGGATCCTGAGATCATTATGACCCCTCACTCCCGTTCTTTTCATTTGTTTCTACTTCCTGCCAAGCTCAGCCTCAGAATGTCAGTCAGTCCACATCACTGAATCCCTGGGCCCCTGAACGAGATAATGGCTAAGACCTGGGTTTGCCAAAGAGCAGCCTGGAGTAGGAAAACTTCAGGAACCCAACAAAGGCTACTTCTTTCAAGTCTAAAATGTCTCAGGTTGCAGCTGAACTTCCTTCTCTACTGAAATGTACATCTGCTAAAATTTACCTTTTGTGGTCACCCATAACAGTAGCGCAGTGGGAAAAGCACAGGACCAGGAGTGAGGATCCAAAACCTGAACCTCAGTTTTGCCTTTAACACACTGTGTGATCTTACGTAAGTCCTCACCCTCTCTGATCTTTGTTGGTTTACTGATTGAGGAGATAGAGCCAAGATAAGCCCTATCCGGAGGTGGATCTGCAGTGCAAGAAGGTTCTGCTTTGCTTCTTTGAGTCTACAGGTAAGACCTGAATGCTTTCAGTAGTGGACCCTGCCAACTTTGGATTTGCTTACTTGTCTGTTTGCTTTCACATTTTATCAAACACCTTCAGATAAGTGACCTCTGGACACTAGGTTCTTTGAGCTTAGGTGAGAGGAGAGAATCAAAGAAATGGAAGGCAAAGCTGAGGCCTCCAAAGCTCACTAAAACAAAAATCAGGCCTCAGTCGAACAAAAGAAAGACAGAAATGAAGGGTGGGGAGGCAAAGTAAGGTTCTAGAAATTTCTGTTTATCAGCATCGATCCTATTGCTGAGTTCTTCTTCACCATTAAACTATCCCCAAGAGATGGTGATGTGTAGCTTGAATGGGAACACTATCACAACAGGGTCAAAGTGAGACCTGAAGAAGACAGCTGGAAGCTTCCTCCTGGAGAAGGGGATCATGGTTAAAAATCTCTGTTGTCCCAAAGGGGACAAAGAACTGTACCCCAAGCTATGGGAAGGGTTGGATGATAGGTACTCCGTGTGCAGCAAGAGGCAGCTCCGCACAGAGGAGCAATCCCAGGACTGAGAGTGCAAAGGCTTGAGCCAGTCAGGACCCTGGAAAGTCATCTTCCTCCCTGGGTCTCACATGGGAACCTGGCCTTTGTCCTGACAACTTGTAAGCTGGCCTTGCAGATGCAACCAAGGGGTGTCAGCTGGGAACCACTGGGCAATCCTCCCACTTTGTGCCCACTCCTTGGTCAAGCTCTCCTATCCCTTCAGCCCCAGCCCTCCTGTGTCTTGGCTCACACCCAAGTCCCCGCCTGAGTCAGTAGCTACCTTCACCTCGGCTCTTGTTTATAAGGCTTCCCCTGTCTGCTCTGTGATTTCCAAGTCCATCTTGCCTTCAAAGCCTATCATACAATAAAAAAAACGGTTAATGGAGCCTTGAGCATGTTCAAGAGACTCGCTTGCTGCCGGTCCTTGAGCCTAGAGGGGTAAGACACCAAGTCATCAGGCCCCAAAGGAATCTGAACCACCACTCAATCGTATCTGAATTAGCAAAAAAAAAAAGCCAAAGTAAAAAAAAAAGGCAAACTCACGCCTACACTTCTACACTCAGCAAACAGACGTGAGGCTCTGAAATCAGCCCACGACAGTCCTAGGCTGGGAAGTCAAGGACTTGCTTTAACTGACCCATCACTTGCGCTTGTGCAACTCTGGGGCTTTCTGGCTGATAAGCCACACCCCTGGCCCTGATCTGCATGTACACTCTTCCCGTCCTTGAGCTTCCTGGCCTTGAGCTGTGCAGACTCACTGGGCCCCGTGCTCAGAAAGACACAACCCCTCCACTGATGCTCTCCTACCACCTTGAAATTCTTAAATGATTTTTTTAACAAGAGACTGTATGCTAGGTTCCAGAAATTATGTCTCCACCCTGTGTGTAGCTCTCAATAAGTGAATCTCCACATTATTCCTTTAATGGTAAAAGTGAAGGCCCCACCCTGAGAACCAAAACCCTCTTTGTTAACTAGGTTTTCCCTGCTTTGTTGAGAATTCAGTTTAACACTCCCTAAGTCTCATTGTTGTTTATGTGTTTGTTTGTTTGGCTTTATTTTGTTTTTATATTATTTATCTCTGAGACACCGCCTTCTCAAGGTTTTCCTGGCTATACAGGCCGTCCTTTATTTCCAGATAGTAAAAGGGTTCACAGTCAGATGGCCAGCTTAGCCCTGACTTTCTTCTCAATATCTTAAGTGTATTTGTTCTGCCTTGGTAGCCAGTTATCAAATTCCTTGAATGTTAGAAACCACCCTTCCCCTCCCTCCCTTTCCTGGGAGCACACAGGGCTTAAGTAAGCACCTAATAAACGCCTGGTCAATTACAAACACACTTTAATGGACTGAAGCATGAGCCCCAGCAAAGGGAGCCTGGGAACCCTACCACCTGAAGTGGGAAGTGTGTACAGCGTCATTTCAGCCAAAACACAAGTGAAAATGGAGTTCAGGTAGTGTGGCCATGGAGAGAAAAACTAAGCTTGGATTTGCAGACTTTTGGGCAGGAACAGCCTCAGTTTGCACTTGCTTTTGTTTGCTTTTACTTAGTTGCTTTGTTTTTTGTTGTTGTTGTTGTTTTGTTTTGTTTTGTTCTGTTTTATTCTGAAAAAAAAATCTTACTGAGCTCTGCCAGCAGGATGGGCTACAGGAACTGGAGAGAGAAACATCCCATCCTGTAATAGCCATCGCTTGATGTGAAACTAACAACCCCACGGTGTGTGGAGAGAGACAGGCTAGAGGTGAGATGCAAAAGCACCAACGACTCAAGTGGAAAACACATGAAGACCACTGCACATAGCGAGACGAGAGGGAGGTGAGCAGTTAGAGGGCAGGACGCCTCAGCGGGGCTGTTCAATCACACTGTTCCTCCAGCCAGAAGGTCCCCGCGCTGGCTCAGAAACATGCACCTCACTTTTTCAAAGTGACTCTCCTTTGGTAAAAAGCCAGTTAAAGGCATCAGTTCTACACCATACTCAGGGAGTTCCACTTTTAACCCTGGATACCTGCAACCTGGGGACTGTTCTTTGGGGCATGTTTCCATAAGAATTTTAATCAGGCCTTTCAGTCTAATGATAAAACTTGAAATTTGCACCTACCATATATTGACTGAGAAGCATCCTCTATAATCGAGAGATTATTTTAAAAGTAGAAAATATGAGTCTGTGCAATTTACTTGCTTATTTTTAAAATTCTAAAATCAGCGGGACACAGTGGCACACTCCTAGAATCCCAGAGGTTCAGAAGGCTGAGGCAGAACAATCACAATTGCAAAGTCAGCATCAGCAACATAGCAAGGCCCTAAGCGACTTAGTGAGACCCTGTCTCAAAATTAAAAAAAAAAAAAAAAAAAAAATTTAAAAAGGGCGTGGGATGTGGCTCAGTGGTTAAGTGCCCCTGGGTTCAATCCCTGGCACCAAAAAAAAATTCTGCAGCCAAGAAAGAGATACACCAAATCAAGCAGATTCGTGCTCATTCTTCATAATTTCACGTTTAACTGCCTCACACTAACCTTGAGGATTGGGGCCTCATGATCTCAACAGAGTGCATTGTCCTTGAGGGCACGATTTACATATTTGTGCAGGCTTTTTCTTTCACCTCTAACAACTGTGAGCTGAATTCAGCCATTTCTTCCTGAGATTTTATTTCTTAAAACACCATCTAGATCCAAGTCAAGACTGAGTCCAGCACAAAGTCAACCTGATTCTGGAGGCTGACCCAAAACCAGCACCCATAGACACCCAGATTTCCTGTCTCCAGTCAATCCAGCATAGTCCTGGAACTGAAGCACTCAGGATTTATTTATACCTTCAAAACCAAGAGATCTACTACCAGATTTATATGAGGGAGGGGGAAGGAAGCTACTTACTTAACTTCTAAAAACAGAAACATTAAAAGGTTTCTATTTTAATGATGCTTTTAAACCATACTGAACAAGCCTGTTTTATAGGAGAGAACAGTGCAAATGCACTTTTTGTGGCAATTAACAGTTAGGAAATAGGTAAAGGAGGAGGTAAATGAGATAACTCTCTGCACTTGGGCCAGTGCCACAAATGAAGTGCTTTCCTGACTTTACCAAAAGACCAGCTGGTGACTTCAGCTAATATGTGGACCCACCAGGGGTTGAGTTTCCAAAGCAGGACCTCAGAGATCTCTCCTTGCCTAAGACAAACCCTTTGGTATCTGGACAGCCAGTGAAGATCCATTGTGCTGGGCTTGGCCACTCTCTGCTCAGATAGAAAGCTCTTTGAAGCTTCACCCTAACTCTGACATCCGATCTTCAATCACAGCATTACTACAGGGTCCCCACTGTCTGTTCAGCCAAACATGTTGGCAACTTGGTCTCTGATCTCCTCAGGACACCTGGCACACCTGCCCATTCCTCTTGCCAGCAACTAAACTCTCTCTGCAACAGAGATGTGATACCTAGCCTGAGACAAATTCCCTTTCAGTCAAAACCAACTTAAGAATCTTTCTGTTTCTGGGGTGCCAAGGTTTCCTTTTTACACCTTGATTCCTGCCCATCCTCTCCCATCTTAATGAGTTTTCCATGAAACCAAGAAGCCATTGATTGCCTGTTGAGGGGGAGACTAATAATTACATTAAAAGCAAGATGCTCATATCAAGAACTCATGGCAGTCAGGGTAAGCTTTGTTGAGCCCCCAGTTGAAAGGGCAGAGCTTGGCAGTTACTTCTGGCCTGGACCCCTCTTCCTTTGGGCTCCACAGGATGCTTTTAAGGGCATTCATGTCCTGCACTCCAAGTGAGAACCTGCAGTGCTTTTTAGGTCAGAGCATGTTGCCATCTCTTTTGGATATAGCCCAGCATGATGGCATACGCCTATAATCCTAGCAACTTGGGAGGCTAAGGCAGGAGGATAGCCAGTTCAAGGACAGCCTCAGCAACTAAGTGAGCACTAAGCAACTTAGTGAGACACTGTCTCCAAATCAAATGTAAAAAGAGCTGGGGGTGTGACTCGGTGGTTAAATGCCCCTGGGTTCAATCCCTGGTACCAAAAAAGAAAGAAGAAAGAAGAGGAAGAGAAAGAGGAGGAAGAGGAAGAGGAGGAAGAAGGAGGAGGAGGAGGAGAAGGAGGGGAATAAAAAGAAGAAATACAGTTATATAGTCTGAACTAGAAATTTTAACCTTTCTGATATTTGTTGTGGTTACCATATCTATATTCGGGAGACCTTAGTCTAGGGACAGTTCTGAGCAGACTTTCAGGAACAAAGTCTACAGTGCTTTGAATCAGATGGGACTTCCTTGTGCTGACTGACAGCACACACAGAGACCAGGAGACCCTGGCAAAACCTGAAGGACAAGCACCTTCACACAAAGGACAAACATGGCATCTGATGGTTCACCATTATCGTTCTTGATAACAGCTCCACTGATTATGGGATGCAGGTTGCTATGGTAACAGAAGAATGAGTAAGGGAACTGGTGGCTTATCTCTGAAAAAACCTGAAATTAAGATATTGTGTCACAAGCTCTCCTGGTGCTAATAATTTCCTACAGATCCGTGAGCCAAGTGGTCTCTGCTCTCATGATTACATCCAAGGACAACCTGCAGAGTTAACCCACTCCAACTGCATGGACATTGCAGCTGTGAGACCAAAAAATAATTTCACAATTACAGGTAGCCTTCCTCCTCCCTACCTGGCCCTTGTCCACAGACACTATTAACTGTTCACATGCCAGACCATAAGCAAAAGTGGGGCCCTGGAGCTTCTGACACAAAGATTTCTGAGTTTTGCCATGAGCTACTGCTTGTTTCTCTATTAAATCTAAATCACAGTGGTCCTGAGGCAAGCTTGGATGTAAATGTGCAATTAAATCCTTTAATCATCTTCTTAAATCTGGGAAATGCACTTGCCAGGAATGCCTTAGAGACACTGAAGTTATACCTGGGCAGCAGACACAGAGATTCCCTTACCGTACACATAGGAGATCCCAACGAGCTCAAATATAGCAATGATGACAAGGGCGTAGGAAGCAGCGTACGTGTCCACAAGCTGAAACATGTAAATCCCACCCTAGCAGGAGAGAAACAACCAACATCAAAATGAGTTTGTAGCTGGGCCCTCTCTCCATCCCAAGGAGAGTCAGGTGCAAACAGGAGTCAAAGAATCTCCCTCCTCTCCAGAGCAATAACCTACCCCTGGTCAAGTTGTGAACCGGAACCTTTGGCAGTGAGCAAAGCAGTCCCTCGACAGACTGAATCAATCAATAGGGCAAGCACTAAAAAATCTTTTAACATCTTATTTTTCAAAGGCAAAGGTCAACATCTGAGATATATATGTGAATGCAGCCAGAGGGCTTCAGTTTTGCTTTGAACAATAGATGATCATTTCCTCCTGTGTATCAGCATTCAGTTGACCTTCATGTGACCTTTAGGTATCCTCACACATTCTCATGGGCAGTCCTCACACATTCCCATGTGTCTCTTCCTTACTGTTTAAGGCTCCCTATAGTCGATGAGGCTTAGAGACCATCTCCTTCCAATCCATCATTCTATAGATGAATTAAGGCCCAGATTAGTGACTTGCTTAGGGTCACAGAGACAAAAGCACTGTGTATACTAAGGGAATTAATGTTCAGTTTACCAAGTCACTGAGGCCTGGAAGAAACTCGAGTCATTATTGTCTTTCATATGTGATGAGCAACATCTTGAAATTGTGCCTGGTTGGTAAATTGAAACTTGGATTTTTAAATTTTCCATTTTAAGTAGGACACACCTGCCTTGTTGGCTCAAGAAGGCTACATCTCAATTACAAAGGTGCCAGAGGCATCACCAGTATCCAAGATGACATATTTCCCACTGCAATAAGAATCCCTAATGAGCAGGTACCCTATGTGTGAAAATGGCTGTGATTTGGCTATGGCTGCAAGGTCTGAAAGCTGAGGGTAAAGGGAAGGACAGCCACCTGTCCCGCCCCAGGCCTGTGCCCAGCAAGCCTCTTACCTGGGTGATCATCGGAAAGCCCATGATGAAGAAGCAAACGCAGCAGCCCAGAGTGAAGACCGGCTTGTGTGTGCGCAGGTACTTGGGGAACTCATCCGAGATGGAGGTCACTATGGTCTCAATGGTGGCAAACTGGAATGGTGTCAAGAAACGGGCATCTGAATCAAACTGTCCCACTCAGAAAGTCTCCAAAAGCCCTTTGCATGTCTCACCAGAGAAATCTGGTCTTTAGGTTAGGTTTGGTTTTTAAGATGGCACTCTTTCGATGGATCCAAAAGACCTTATTGGGGCCCCGTTCACATAGTCAGCTGAGAGTACACAAGCAGGATGCGAGTTTTCCAAACTGTACTTCCAGCCCCCAGAGAATGCACTCATATTCATCCATCAGGACATTTTAAGCTTCACTTTGTATTCATGAGATGTAAATTCCTCTCCTCCAGTTACCTTGCATTTGATCTTCTACTTAAGGAAAAACCCTCTTTACACCAACCACTGAACTCTGAGTGCCTGTCAGTTTGATTTATAGTATACTCAGCCCCACAGCAATTTCCCTAAAATTCACTTCCTATAATTCTCCTTCATCCAGTCCCACAGAATTTGTATTAGCAAAATGATGCCAGGCAGGAAGTATGCAGGCTAAAACTTGGCATGGAGAATGAGAGGAGGGAAGGAAGGAGACAGGATGGCCCCTTTATACAATCGCATGAACACCCAAACCTGCAAAGTTATCCTGAGCCCTAGACGGGCACCTCATCTTCCCAACACTGCTCAGGGAAAACTTCAGATACCCTAAGTCTACCTCTTTGTTGCAGGTTCAACCCAGGACCCAGGAAAGGGGGTCTTCAGAAGGAGCCTGGGACAGCAGTGGAAGGGGAAGGAGCTCACCATCGTGTCAAGTCCAAGAGTGAGGAGCATCAGGAAAAAGATGATGGCCCAGAACGGAGAGAGGGGGAGCCTGGTTAAGGCTTCCGGGTAAACCACAAACGCAATGCCTGGCCCTGGAAGGAACAAGACAGAAGATTGCAGGCCAGCCCAGCGCAAGCCCCTCTCCCAGAGCCTGCTCACCACCTAGGTCCTGAATTCTTTCTCCTTCTATGCTGAGTCCACTGTTTTTATTTTTACTCATTTCCACCAATTTCCCCAATTAGACCAGGCCATCTTCCATGCAAATAACAAGAGAAACTACATTTTTATTGGATTATTATATTTTATTGAGTATAATAATTAGCCTCTAGAACAGTGGCATTCAGTTAAGGATGATATTACTCCCCAAAGGAATATTTGGCAATTTCTAGAGACATTTTTTATTCTGACAACTGAGGTGGAGTGGGATGGCTGCTGGCATCTAGTAGGGAGAGCCCAAGGATACCACAAGACCTCCTTCAATGCAGAGGACCGTCCCCCATCAACAAAGGGTTGCCCAACCCCAATGTCAACAGTGCTGAGTTTGAGATCCCTGCTCCAAAGGCTAGGAATCACCAGAATGGCATTATCTCCCCCTTTAGCTATTCAATTCTCCAAGAGAAGCCACTCACATAAAACGCGAACCTGTCTAACCCTTTAGGACCTTGCCCCACTTGGGGCTACATCAGTCCACCAGTAATTAATTGGGAAGCAAGGCTTGGGTTGAATTTGGTCTCTAAAGGTCAGATAGACCTGGTCCACATCCAGACTCTACCACTTACCAGCTATGCAAACCTAGACCAGTCACTTAATCTCTGCCAGCCTTAGATTTACCCATCTGTAAAACGGGGATAACATAAGTACCTCACAACATTGTTATGAAGAACAAATCTTAAAATGCAGTGACAAGCCAGGCATGGTAGCACGCACCTATAATCCCATCAACTTGGGAGGCTGAGACAGGAGGATCACAAGTTCAAAGCCAGCCTCAACAACTTAGCAAGGCCCTAAGCAACTTAGCAAGACCCAGTCTTAAAATAAAAAAAGTATAAAAAGGACTTGGAGATGTGGCTCAGTGGTTAAGTGCCCCTGAGGGGTTCAATCCCTGATACAAAAAAAAAAAAAAAAATTGCAGGGACTCACTGAGTATGGTACCCTGCACAACATCAACGTATTAGCTTTTACTACAAGGATGAAGAAGTTGGCAGTCAGAGGTTCTGATTCAGGTCTTCCTAAGGATCCCACAGGCCATACTGCTGGGCAGCTGTCCAACCTCTAGTTTTCTCAGCTATCACAGAGCCCTGCAGCCGTTCCCCTCCTGCCTCATGGTCTCACTGGGAAGATCGTCATAACTGAACTTGGCTAAAGACATGACAGGTGTCAGTTTCTTTGTAAGTAGAAAGCTAAATGATATGAGCAGAGGTGATAAGGGCTGGCACTGGGATAACCCACAGCCAACCGATATCTGGAAACCAGAAACCCCAGCACCTGCAGTTTTTATAACTCAAACATAATGGCACTTTTTTTAAACTGAAATTTATCAGGTTGTTAGTTCCTAATGTTGCCCAGGGCCTCAGAGCATTCAAAACATAAAGCCTCGAATGCTTAAAATACCTGCTTTATGCATTTATTGAACAGACTACAGAACCAAGACTCCAAAGGCTCCCTATGTGAACCATAAAAGAAAAGTCTGTATTAAACTGAGTTCAAAATAGGTCTCACATGCAGAACAAGGAAGCCAGCACACTGCTATGATGACAGTCGGGCTCATAAAGTTGAAAATAAGGTTTTGCATGGGCACTGCCAGAGGACCTCAGCAGGATTCAACTCTTTGGGACATACTGCTTTCAAAGGTGTTGATTTCAAAATGTTCAGCCTGCTTCAATTTCAGCCATTCCCTAAAGGACTCAAATAAAGTCACTTCTTTTAAGCAATATTAGAGCAAACTCCACTTTTCCAGGATGCCTGGGAAATAGAATCAAGTAGCAAATAATATTGTTGAATATTTAAAACAGCAGGTGGCCTGTCTGATAGAAACTGAGTCCCCTCTCCTTTCCCACCAGGGGACAGTATGGCCCTGAAGCCAGAAGCAGGCTGCACTCCCGATCTGCTGCCTCTTACTAGCCATGGTACCACAGGTTAGTCACTTGACCTCTCTGGACAAACCTGAGTTTCCTTGTCATGCAGTGTAAATGGTAACAGTCTCTCCCTTACAGTTTTCTGTGAGAATTACATGTGTCAATATTAAATCTTCTGCATTGCTGGCATGCTATAAGCCCTTTGCATGCCTGGACAGAACAGGAACTCAGTAAGCATAGACCTTTATCTCTCTTTCCATCACAGGAGATGAACAGATTCTGCATCTCACCAACTTACTGGGGACAGGGCCCATGGAAATGCCACTCAGCACCACTTCAGACAAAGCAAGGGGCCTGGCCAAAGCAATACATGGAGACCCACAGTGGCCGCTCTGCTGTGAACACTTATCTCAAATGGGATGGGCTCTCTGAGGACACATCAGCTGGACTCCTGTACCTGAGGGCAGAAGGGTTGGCATCCAGGTGACTTATGTGCAATTGGATAAAGTGGGGATCAGTGTTGAGAGTGCTTAATTAGATCAGCAGAGTCTCCTAACAGGAGATGCATACCCTGGTTTACTGGGAGTTACCAATCAATACCAGGAAATTCTAAATAAAATATGCACATTAGTGTTTATCTACTCGAGTCTAACCCGACCTTTCTGCTATTGAATAAACCTCTTTGTAGGGCTTTAGGTTCAATTCTGAAAATGAATTGCTGCTCCACAGGTTGTGGCACAGATGAGTAGGAGATGGCTCTCAGAAGAATCTTCCCTGAAACTGCATAGGTAAGGGAGCACACTACCATAAAAGTAGAGGACATTTTGGTGTCATCACCAATGCCACCCTCAGCATCCAAAATGTTTTCTGATGTGGTCAAGATTTGGGGTCATAATTTTGCCAGAGATGTCTCCCTTAGAAGGGAGTAGTACATGAAACAGAATAGTGTTCAATCATTAAAGGAGAATCTGTTTTTGGCTAAAGACCAAAATTTAATTACCAATGTAGTTCAGCAAAAACATCCTGAATATCTATCTATAAACTAATAATGTTGCCCTGCTACAAAGGAATGTGGCTGGGATTCAACGCAGGCCTGACCCCAAGTATCTACCCTGGATCCTGCAGAAATGTCTTTTAACCAGAGGACATACTCTAGTGAAACATGTGCAAGAATACATGCAAGTTCAGCTCAGCAGGAAGAATGTCCCCTGTGGGGAAAGAGACCCACTATTCCTGTGCCAAAGACCAAGTATTAACTCCACAGTCTAGAACCTTCTGGAAGCGTTCTTCTCCCTGTTAAATTGAAGCAATACTGAAAAATACTGGGAAAGGGAAATTCCAGAAACACAGGCAATTGTTTGCTGCTGTTCACAGAGATGATAAGCAAAATTCTATTTGAGTTTAAGCCACCCCAAATTCCTTTCTGAGAGCAGAAAAGAGCTCAGGAACAGTTAACGTATATGGCCCACATCTCTAGATTCACTATTTTTGACAGCTTAGCTGTTTGTTGCCAACAAGCTCAGTAATGTCACAAAAAATAGCAAGATGTCTCAGATCTGCTAGAAAGTGGGGCACACGCATCTGCTTCAGCAACTCTGCTGAGAGGAAATGAGGTTACAGGACAGCTGGGGGTGGCTCAGACACTCCTGAGGACAGAGCCTTCTCACCTCCTCTCCCTGCCTCACAGGGAGCTGGCGAATTCTCAACCAGGAAAAAGCGTTTGCTGAGCTCCCAGGGCCCCTCTAATTTAGTGCACTGCTGTGGAACCAAACATCCCTCCGGGTTTCACACTCTCTCCGGGGAGAGCAAGCCCACCCCCAGAACTCAGCCACATAGCAGCTCTTTAACTCTTTGAGCCCCTATCAGCACATGTGGAGCCGTAGAAGCTGTAATTAATTAGCCTGGAGGAACAGGAAGAAATTGGTCACCCACCAAGAAGGTGATATTTCTAGAGTTTCCTTCTTTTTTTTTTTTTTAAAGAGAGAGAGAGAAATAGTAGAGAAAGAGAGAAACAACTTTATTTAGTTTTTCACATGGCTTTAGTTGTGTACGTGGTGCTGGGGTTTGAACCCATGTCCTCGTGCTTTCCAGGCAAATGCTGAAACCACTGAGCCACTGCTCCAGCCCTAGAGTTTCTTTCTTTCCTGTACTGACATCTGAGCCTGCAGGGAGGTCCTTGGAGAAAAATGACTTCTACACAAGCTTGGCACAAGTACGCCTCTGGATGGGCTGGGACTCATGGCCATGCCCCTCAGCATGGCCATGGCACAGCCCCCACACACCAAAGCACCTCACAAGTACCTGGTCAGAGAGTACGAATGTAGTGATAAGAAATAACCACAATAAAGTCCCTTCTAAAACCTTCTAAACACCCAGACCCTTTGTAGAGCCAGATGGGGTAGAAACAAAGAGCTTAATAAAAATCTTAAATGCTCTGTCTGTAAATACTGTTCCAGAAATATAGATTAAATGAGATAAAAGTGAAAGCTGTAAACTCAGAAGCTCCATAAAATGTTAGCCATTAGAATAGGGAGAGATCTAGGGGGTGATTCTGATTAAGAATATGTGCATATCATAGTGTTACTTTATATGCATTTTTGATTATACAATAACTAAATTTCTTAATACAAAAATAAAATATAAAAAAATGTTAGCCATTAATATAAGGGGCAGTTGGGTAGAGAGAACAATTACTCCCCAGCCCCCGCTCCCAGCCCACCAGCATCTTTCCCCTCACTGGGAGAATACAGTGGCAGGTCTGCATTGCTAACTAAGCAGAAGGCCTGGAGAACCATTTGACCTAACAATCGGGAAAGTGCTTTGTAAGGAAAAGGCTCCCCTGAAGCCAGTGCTCATTAAGCGTTCATGCCTGGTTTCCCCAAGGCCCACAGAGAGGAATGTCATCCTGCAGCAGGCTGTGCCCACATCAGCTCCAGGGGCACTGATTTGCTTAATGAGTCCTCTACTCAAACCTAACAGGTATAACAGGGATTAAGAGGAGCAGGGGAAGGTGTAGGAGAGGAGAGGAGGGGAGAAGAGGGGAGGGGAGTAGAGAAGAGGAGGGGAGAGGAAATAGAGAATGGAAAGGACTTTTAAAGCAATCCCTCTGGTCAGAGACAGACTAGCTCTCAGGCTGCTGCGAGCTTCCCATGGAAGGCTGTCATGGTCCCTTTATAGAGGAGTGGCTGTTCCAGAAAGCCAGGTGACCCCGGAACCTGTGCTGCCAAAGCAAGTGGAAAACACCTTATACCTTGGTCTGCCACGTTCTCAATGTTGACCTTCCGTTCATTGGCCATGAAGCCGATCACGGAGAAGATGACAAAGCCGGCGAAGATGCTTGTGGCACTGTTGGTGCAGGTTACAATTAGAGTGTCCCTGCAAGGGAGAGACCAGAATTTGCTATTAGGTGAGTGGGAAGGGACAGGGGAAGGACAAACGCACACCATGCGTCTGTAAGCACTCATGCATGCTTGGGAATGTACACATGAAGGAGGGACCAACTGCTGACCTAACCAACTCCATTTATTAAGGTACCACAAGATTCAGTGTCTGGTGAGAGTGGGCTCACTCTCGGCTCCAAAGATGGTGCATCAGTGGCCTGGTGAACCCCCACAGGCACCTTCATCTTGAGCATCTCTCCCATCCTACTTAACTGCTCGCTTCACACATCTCTTCCCAACTGGTTCCTATTCATCTCTGCCTCCTGCTGCTTTTGCTCTTGGGAAATACACTCTCACCCCTTTTGTACCTGCTGAAATTTGGCCCAGTATAAATCTCACCTCGTGGGTCTTCTCCAGATCTCGCAAGCCACAGCTTAGCTGTAGACTTCTCCTCTAGTTTCAGAGATGCTTAAGGAAAGTTTAACTGGTGAATCAATGGATTCCTGTGGTAGGTACTGTGGATCAGTTATCCATCCAAGCATGAGTCTGAGCTTACCACCCATGGTCGCCAGGCTTGCTTTATGTATGATCTAGAATATGTGGGCTGCAGCTACCCATGAAGGGGAGCAGGGCTGCCCCCTTCCAAGCCAGGAGACCAGAGGTATCTGAGCCATTCCAATGTGAGCAGCAGTCACATGGCTCTTGACACCATCATCTACTCTCAAAGTTCTGCTAGGAGGTGCTTGGGAAGTGCCAGAGGTCCTGTTGCTGTGCATGGCTGTGCACTCAGTTGCAGACTGTTCCTCAAAATCATTTAAACTTATATTCCATGAGCCTGTGAGTCCTGTGAGTGTCTGACAATATGAACCTGAAACCACACCCATCATCTTCCACCTCTTCACATAGATCCTATGCTATGTGAGGACTGGGACATGTTTTGAATCTCCATCTTGGTTCGCAAAATAACTCAGACATTATTTTTTAAATAATGATAATGGATGCTTCCATTTATTGAGCACCAATTATGGACAAAATACTGCTCTGAGAACTTTGCATACATCATCTCTTACCCCTCATCAAAATATTATCATTGGTGTTTCGTAGATAAGAAACCTATACTCAGAAAAAGACGTGTTTTACCCATATCTGGGAGTTTTAGTACATGGCATGTTCTTATCAAATGCCTTCTGTCTGACTCCAAGGTGATTTTTCCAAAGTACCAAGCTGCCTTTCCTATGTTCCTATGGTGGGGGACATCTCTAAAAAGTATTTCTCAAATGACTGATGACTTTACATATATATATATATATATATATATATATATATATATATATATATATATATATTTGTGATTACTATATGATTTTATGTATGGACAGGGTGACTCACAGGGGATACAGCTGGCTGCCCTGCCACCTTCAGAGGGCTCAGTTCCATCCTATAAATAGCCACTGAGCCACCACCATGTGTCAGAGTCAGTAGTGTAAGTTGGAGCCCAGAAGTTTTTTTAGCTTAGCAGCTGGGCCTTGGCAGGTGGCATCCCCTAGACCAGAAGCAAATCTCTAGCTGTATCTTGTGACCTCAGGTACCTGATGACTAGTCCACTGTTCTGATCCTGACCCTGTTTTTCACTTACCAGCTACCTCTGACTGGAAACGCCTCCACGTACCTGTAGCAGTTGTTATGGAATTTGTTGTAAGACGAAAGAGTGATCAGACCTCCCCACGCAGCAGATAAAGAGAAGAAAATCTGAGTGGCAGCATCTTTCCACACCTGGAAGGCCGAAGGAAAGAAGAATTAAGGTCACTGAAGGAAACAGGCCTCAGGGGAGGGGAATCTTGTGTGCCCAATGCCACATCATCTTCCCAGAGGAAAGACAGGTGGGAACAAGATGATATTGGACACCACCATAAATGAGAAATATACCTCACTTGTGCTTGAAGCCAAAAGATAGTCAATTACCTGGAAGATTTTAACTCCCTTTAATCAAAGGTAAGGAACCCATTATGCTATGTGCACATTTCATGCTTATATTTCCTATCACATAAAACCAGACAGAAGGGGACAATGCCTTCTCTAGGTTGATACACTCTCAAACAACAGTTTAAAAAAACAAAATATGTCACAGATATAAAATAAAAATTCTTTTCAATTGATATTCCTATGGATTACAACTGCTACTAAAAACCTGAAATTCTATGACCCCCCTATTGGATCAAAGCAACCTGGGTACCCCAAGAGAGGGATCTCACAGTGCCACATCCTTCCTGAGCTTGGCTGATCCCACATCTTGGTTCTGTTAGGTAATTCCTCTCCGTTGTCCTCATAAAATTTCAGGTCGCTCAAGAGTTCCAGCTATAGCTTATATGATTTATTTGGTGGACCTCCTATCATGTGAATTAAATTCTGTTTTAAATTGTATATATCTGCACAAAGAAAGTTCAAGTGTGTTAGAAAAGTCTGTGCCTACCTCAACATCCACTCCCCCATGTGCCCTTAGAAATAAAGCTATAAATTGATATAAGGGCAGCTGAACACCCTGCTTCTTCCTCTAGGGGAAGAAAACCACATGACTTTGTTTTGAGTTAAATGTGTGGAAATAAATCACTATGTAGAACTTCTGGGGCTTCTCCTCTTTAAAAGAGGAAGAGTGCTTTTCTACTTCACCACTTTGTACTTGCTGGAATGGTGTTATGGTGGCTGGAGCTCTAGCAGCTATATGGAAGCTGATCACTGAGGACAGTGGGGCAGAAAGAGAGGAATTAAGTCTCTGATGGCACCTTGGGATCACTCAACTGGCCCTTGTCTATCTACCATAGTACACGAGGAGCAAAGAAACTTTATCTTATTTAAACTACTATTATCTGGAGATTTTCTGTTATGTGTAGCCAAATTCCATCCTAGCTATATTTTTTGTTGTTGTTTTGTTTTGTTTTGTTTTTTAAGAAAGAGGGAGACAGGGAGAGAATGAGAGAAAGAGAAAATCTGGAAAAATAAATAAAACAATGTATGTGGTTTAAACCCAGGTCCTTGCACTTGCCAGGCAAGCACTCCAACCACTGAGCCACCACTCCAGTTCCCTAGCTATGTTATTTAAAAAAAAAAAAAAAAAGAGGGAGAGAATGAGAGAGACAGAGAAAGAGAGAATCAATTTTATTTATTTTTCCATATGGCTTTTGTTTCTCTGACACTTAGTTGTATATGTGGTGCTGGGGTTTGAACCCAGGTCCTCATGCTTGCCAGGCAAGTGCTCTAACCCCTAAGCCACCACTCCAGCCTCTAGTTATGCATTTTTAACCTATTCCAGAAAAGCAGAATTTTCTTGACAAAAATTGAGGAAAAAAAGTTGAGAAAAATTGATCTCTCATTAAACAATCAATCACTATCTCATCTGTGGTTTAAGGACTATGAATTTAGAGTAAGTTATACCTGTACTGAATATGCAAAGGGAAAGGTTGTGTGGGGGTCCTCTGTGGGTGTGCAAAAAGTATTTAAATGTCTCTTGGGTCTTTAATGTAATCAAATTGCTTCTGGTTTCCCCAAGTGCTGTTATTTTCCAACCCGCAAAACTACTTCCAGTATACTATAATTGGTAACAGATAAGTGGTGTGAGGAGGCTCAGAGCTGCTAAAGGGATTTCATTCTTCATTATCAGCCTTCGAGGCAACCCCAGGTCTAAAACAACTATTCCAGGAATCTGAAAACCCTCAGCTACCCACTTCTCATTAAATATTTTCTGAGCATGTAATGTGCCAAGATATGAAGAAGCAGACACTGAGATTCCCAGGGGAGGAAATCTGACCACCTCTGTGAAACACCTTCCCAGGGAGACCCACCCCTGAGGGCTGCCCCCTCCCCAGGGTCTGCTATAACAGAAACGGTAAGCCCACCGTGGCATCCGTGAGCTTCTCCCACTTAGGTGTGATGAAGTACCAGATCCCAGCTCCAGCTCCGGGCAGGGTGACTCCTCGGATGAGGAGGATCACCAGCACAACATACGGGAATGTGGCCGTGAAGTACACCACCTGGAAGAGCCACAGGGCAGAGGGGAGGATGAGCAGAGGTGCAGAATGCGTCCTGCAGCAGGGTGCCTCCCAAGGCGAGAGGGGACCTGCCCCAGACTCTGCCAGAGATGGGGACACAGGGAGAGGCGTGGCATCAAAGGTGAGTCAGATCAGAAATACAGCCTCCAGGAGAACACCCAAGGCTGTGGGGTGTGTCAGCGTAGAGCCAGAGGGTTGGGGGAAGATGTCACCCTGCCCAGCCTCTGAGTGTAAAACTCCCTGAGGGAGCCTCAAGTGAAAGGGGAAGGCTTTGTACCGCCCTCCCCCAAACTCTTTTCTTTTTTTTTTTTTTTTTTTTTTTTTTTTTTTTTTTTTTTTTGGTACTAGGGGTTGAACTCAGGGCTGCTTTGCCACTGAGCAACATCCTCAGGCCTTTTTTATTTTTTTATTTTGAAACAGGGTCTTGCTAAGTTGCTGAGGCTGGCCTTGAACTTGTGATTCTCCTGTCTCAGCCTCTCAAGTAGCTGGGATTATATGTGTGTGCTACCAAACCCAACAAGAGGAATCATTTTAGCTTAAGCCTCTATTCCTGCCCAAGTAAGGCAGCCTGGTAAGGTAAAAAGACCATAACCTTAGAATTAGACACATTTGGTACCGAGTGATTACGTGACCTTGGACAAGTCACTGTGTTCTCCAAGCGTCCGTTTCTGCATCTGTGAACTGGGGATAAAAATACCTTTCTTACAAATAATCGCGAGGACTGAATGACAAATGCACAGATAGCAGCTGGCACGTGCCTGATGGTCGCTAAACGCAGTTAGGTTCAACAGGCATCTAGTGAGGGCCTCCTGTGAGCTGGCTATTGTGCCAGGCGTTTGCTGCCTAAAGATGAAGGGGTTCATAATGGAGAAGACCCAGAAACAAGGTCTGAAAAATGGGCTGAGAGGTCACACAGGACTCTGCAGAGGTCCAGGGCACTGACTCAGCCTGAGAGTTTCTAAATGACTCATGGAGATGACTCTGAGCTGGATCTTAGAAGCCAAGTGTGACTTCAAAGCAGGAAGACAAAGGAAGAAAGTGGGCAAGGTAGGTGTGAGAGGGCAAAGCACTACGCACTCACTAGAAGAGCATCAAATTGAGGCTGCGAGTGGAGAGGGAAGTTAGAGATGCTGGAGATGAGGTGCTGTGGTAGACCCAGAGTGTAACAGCGGCCTACTCCTGGGTTCTGGAAGGTGGGGGCAGAGGGGACTAGGATCAACCATTGGGAGGTAACCTCAGCAGAACTTAGGGACTGGTTGGATGGGGATGGGTGGGAGGTCAATCAAGCCTCAGGTTGAAGGAAGGGCTTGGGATCAAGATTTGGTAGCAGGGGGGAAAGAGCAGACTGTAAGAGCTTAGGCTCTGGGGTCACATGAGCCTGAGATCCAATCTTGACTCCACCACTTATGAGCTGGTTCACCTGGAGAACTGACTTAACCTCTCTGAGTCTCAGTGTCCACACTGTAAGGTGGCACTAACAGTACATTCCTCACAGGGCCATCGGAGGAGTGGATGGGACAATCCACACAAAGAGGGCCCTGGAGCACTAGAAACAAAAGTGCCACTTCTAACACAGAGAACCCTTAGCTCACAAGCAGGCTACATCCCACAAATCCATTGTAAGACACTAGGGAGGTCAAGGGCCCACCAAAGCCCTCTTTTAATAGCTGAGTGAGCACTGTTGGCTCGGAGTCACCCCCATTCCCTCCTGCATCTTCCATCCTGGGTCAACTGGAACCTGAGAGTCCTATAAGCAGGAGCAGAATTCCCAGCACATACTGGCTGCATAGATCTGGCCTCAGCCTGCCAGCAAAGGGAAGGCACTGAGAATTTAGGGGATGAGGACTAATTGCAAAAGAGATAGGCTGGGAAAGGTTACAGTGGAGATTAAGATATAATTCTTGGGGCTATTTCATTTATTCAGACAAATAAACATATATATGTACACATAGGGTATACAATATGAGCTATGCAGTTATGCATCT
>PVKS010032497.1:0-22497 GCA_004027875.1 Aplodontia rufa | reverse complement strand
GGACTCACCTGCTCACATGGGGCTCATCTGCTCACAAGGGACTCACCTGCTCACATGGGGCTCATCTGCTCACATGGGGCTCACATGCTCATACAGGACTCACCTGTACACATGGGGCTCACCTGCTCATACAGGAGTCACCTGCTCTCATGGGACTCATCTCACATGGGGCTCACCTGCTCACATGGACTCACCTGCACACACGGGATGCACCTGCTCACACAGGGCTCAGCTGCACACAAGAGGTTCACCCGCGCACACAGACTCACCTGCTGCTGAGCAGCTGCAGCCTTGACCCTGACCCTTGACTCAAGCTTGGGCCCTCCAGTTTCTTTGGATAGTCCTCCCATAGCTCTGTTGAGCCCCAGGCCCTGCACAGGGAGGCTTGGGCACAGCATCCCGGTGGCAAGGCCTCGAGCTGTGTGCTTCCCCATGCTTCGCTCCTGTCTCTGGAAGATGTTGCCAGGCTCCCTGGATCCCACTCCTTCATGGAGAAGCTAACAGCTCTGTGCTTTAGAACACCATTTGCTAGCATTTTCATGCCTGCCATCACCTGGCAATGCCAGCCCAGCTGCTGAGGTGGGCCTGGTGCCCGCCTCTGCCAAGCCAGCTGGAGCCGCCACGTGGACAGGCCAGGCGGTTTTTGTTGGAGAGGTCTGCCAAAGCCCCCAGAACGTGCCTGCTGCACCTGCCTGGCCATGTGCTGCCTGCCTCTCCCCAGCCTCCGCTTGCCCTTCCTCTCCTCCAGTCCTGTCCTGCAGCCACAAAGTTCAGGTCGCTGCCTGGAAGCAGTCCCTAGCATGCAGCCAAGATCCAGGAGCAAGGCTCTCGGGACCCTGCTCCGTCAGGACATCTTCCTCCCGCTTCTTCCTCAGTTCAGCGTGTCCTAAGGGTGCCTGATTCGTTGCTCCCCTGGCCCTCCCACAGACGGCCTTCACTTCCACCCACCTGCTTGGAGGCCAGGCAGCTCTCCCCTTAGGTGAGGGGGCCTGGGAGCTGCTGCTCCAGCACACCTCTGGGCCTGCGGGCTGGCTTCCTGTCCCTTCTCTCAGGGCACAGCCTCCCAGTGTGGTCAGCAGCTGGACGGAGCCCTCTGCATGCCCTGGCGTGTGCATCCAGGAGGAGCCAGGGCAGGCCTCATGTCACCCCTCATGTCACCACCGTGAGTGACCTTCTGAGATGGTCACTTGCATCTTTCTCCTGTTCTCGGTCCTCTCATGCAGAGGCTGTCTGGCCCTGAGTGAGCTGCTTCAGGGTGCATCTTGGGAAAGTTCCCTGGCTTGGGAAAGTTCCTCTTGCCCAGCAGCCTGGTGAGGAAAGAGAACAGTCGAGGCACAGGTAGTGCAGAAGGTTCACCCAGGTTTGGGAGATAGGGAAAACAGCAAGCCTGGCGCAGGGGGTGGTGTCCAGAGAAGGAGGGCTGGTTGGTGCTGTCCCGGGCAATGCCTCAGAGTGGGAGGGCAGTGCCCACCAGAGTACCTGTGTGGCAGGTTTCCTGTCCTTTGTGGATTCTGGCACTGCAGTTACCCAGGCTGTGGTGGGGACATCTCTGAGGAGACCTGGTGTTCCAGATCCAAATACTGCCCCCTGCCCTTGGACTTTGAGGCACAGAGGCTGGGATACTGACACAGCCAGGAAGGACCAATTCCACATGCATCATCAGCTCAGATGTGAAGGCTTTGTAACGAACTTAAGATGGCAATGTTGGGAAGCAGGTGACTTGTGTTTTGTACCTGGACTTGTGTGCCGGGGGCTGTGCTGGATCTGTGCGCAGGGTGGCCCATCAGGGAACACAGGCTGGGCCCAGTCTCCCCTTCCCTCTCACCGGTAGTGTCGGGTCTATTCCTTCTAATGTTTTCTCTTCCCAAACTCATCTTGTGCCTCCCCCATGGGTCAGGGGGTGTTGGCATTCCTGACCCATCACCAGCTACAGCCAAGGAAAATCTGACTTGTGTAGTGACAGTGGAGCAGTAGCGAGTTGTATTATCATCTCGCTGCTCGTACTACAGGGTGGGATCTGATCCTCACCCTTGGTGCACCCAGGGTTGGGCAGCTCTGTGATCTACCCAGCCACTCTACACACGCTCCACGGGCCGCCCCGTCTCGGTCTCTGCTTTGCTGTGTGCCTCTTGTCATTGTCTCCGCTCATAAGAGCGTCCTCAGAAGCCTGTGTGTGGGCCACCTCCACCAGAGTGCTGGGCGCGATCTCGTGAGCCTTCGCCCTTGATGCTTTCTGCGCCCAGTCCGGGGGGGGGGGGCTGTGTGACTCTCCTTGTCCATTCGGCACATGTGTGAAGGGCGTACCTGTCCTGGCTCCAGCGGCTGCAGAGCTGATAGCACAGGCCTGCTGGACCTTCTGGGCACCAACGTTGCTCTCCAGTATCCACCTTTGTCCCCTTGGCTTTATTATTCCAACACTCAAAGGCACAGCGATGCACACCTGCTTGGTTCTGGATGGGCTGCTTAGCAAATGAGCACAAACCAGGTAACTCAAAACCCAAAACACATCCTCTCATGACTCTGAAGGTCACAAATCTAACAGTGAAGGGGTCGGCAGGGCTGAGCTCCTCTCAGAGCACAGTGGGGTGTGCGGGGGTCCTTGTATGCTTGCCCCAGCCTCTGATGGCAGCTCCAGGTGTCCGTGGCTCGTGGCAGCACCCTCTGGTTTTCATGGTCAGCATCCTTACTTCTGTCTCCCTCTTCAGGTCGCCTGTCTGTCAGATTTCTTCTCCCTAGAGGACAGACACCTGGGACCCCATTCAGTCCCCACCTACCTGGAACTCTAGGGTCATTTCTGTCTCAAGAGTCTTAGCTCGATCTTGAGTTGCTCCTTTTTCTATACAAGGTCACATTCCCAGGTCCACAGAGTAGGGCCTGGTGTCTTGGAGGTCCCTGGACAGCACACATCCTCTTGTGAGTCTGCCTCTAGGCCTCCAGGGTTGGGGTGTGGGGTGTGGGCTGTCGGGTGGGGTGGGGTGGAGGAATAGGAAAACCTGCTTACACTGTGTGGACGCAAGTTTGCTTCGCTGCCTCCAGTTTTTGAGGGACACCCAGTGAGGCAGGTACATATGTCCCCGCTTGCCTGGATTCTTGGCTCTTGCCCACTGGGAACAACTACAGAAGGGCAGCACGGGGATCCAGAGGGCTGCCTGGCATTGGGTCTGCCCAAGCTTGCTCATTTTAAGACAGAGATGATACCTGTGTGTTTTTTGAGGATTAGATGTGAGGTCCCCTACAGATGTGAAGGAGTTAATAGAGTGCTGTGTACTCTGCGCCTGCTCAAGGAGGGCTGGCCCTTCTTGGGGGACCCCAGCTGCAGCTGCTCTGATGAGGCCAGGCCTGTCCTGCACAGGGCTCTGCATTGCGCACACTCAGAACCCTGCCCTGATGGTCTCTTCCCAGCAGGAAAGCCCTGGCTCCAGGAGGAATCCCAGGGATCCTGGGAGAGTTTACAGACAGAAGTGAGCGGGGATTGCAACGAACTGCATCTGCACTAGTCGTAGAAGTGGAACGTGACCTGAGACACTGCGGTCTCTGCAGCTCATCCTTCTCCCGAATTGTGTCCAGCAGCTCCTTCCTTTTCCTGAAAGGGCAGTTCCAAGTGGATCACATAGTTTTGCTGCACTTGGGCCGTAAGCAGATGAATAGGCCAACCTGTTCACCACGTCCTGGTCTTTTCCATGTCTCATGCCACTCTTGAGGCCTGGGCTTGTGTGCAGAGCTGCTCTTGGTGTGGGTGTAGGTGCTGAGGGCTATTCCACTGTGAAGGTGCCCAGCTTTGTTGACTGGCTCCGCTGCCCATGCTGCTCCGATCATCCCTGAACAGGTGTCCCGGTGCTCAAGATCTGCGTGACTGGCTTGTGGGAAAGCGGTTCTGTTTATACAAGGCATGCCAGAGTGTTTTTCCTGAAATACCTTAAAAGCTCATGTGCTGAAGGTGGGTTCCCAGTGTGGCAGTGTTCAGAGGTGGTCGGTTCCCCTGTGCTCCGACCTCGTTGTGAACGAACCCATTGATGGATCAGTAGCCTAATGGGCTATGGGTGGACTTCAGGAGGTGGGGCCTCAAGGTGTGGGGCTGGGTCTGTTTTGTCCCCAGCCCCTTTCCTCCACCATACAGGATGGTGGAATGCTTTGCCGCAGGCAACCAGGCCAGGTGAGGGGGGATTGAAGTTTCTGAGTCTGTGAACCAAAATCTGGTTTCATCTTCTGAAGATTTTGCTCAGGCAGTGGAAGCTGGTGGGCGTGGCTGGTGTGCAAGTTCTGGTTTCAGCCGCTTATGAGCATGTGCTGAGGCCACCTCTCCCCTGCCTTGTGGCCTGTGGGTCTCCCTGCTGAAGTGCACTTCCTGGCCTGGTGGCCAGCATGGCCAGCGGAGGTGAGCAGGATGACAGAGGGCCAACTCTTGAGGACAGCGCATGTGTCATCTGCCTGGCCCGAGAGCCTGGGGCTCACTCAGGACACCTGGGCACAGAGCTGCAGCAGGCGACCACGGATGGCACCGTGCGAGACAGGCAGCGAGGACTCACGGGGGAGCAGAGGTGGGGTTGCCTGCGTTGTGGTGGGGGAGGGGCAAGGGTGACCCTGCAGCGCCTCCCTCCTCCTGTGAGAGCTCCTGACCTCCAACCTCCACCATGCTGGGGCGCTGCTCCCCGCCACTGGCAAGTTGGGCTCTTTATTCCCTGTGTCATCTTCCGGCTCAGCTGTGCTTCCTCCTCCGAGCAGTCTGCCCTTCTCGCTACGTTTCCACTGTGTGTTCTCCTTTTGAGTTTTAGTTCTTGGAAGAGTCCAGGTACTGATTTCTTCTGGATGTGTTAGCCGGACCTTTTCTCCATTCTCCTACAGGCGTCTCTTTGTTACCTTTGTGGTATTTTGATGAGCAGAAATTCTTAATTTGCATGCAGATTAAACATTGCTTTTCTTGTTGATTGTGATTTTCATGTCTCCTTTCTACCTTGCGACAATAAAGAGATTGTCTTGCGATTTCTAGAAGGTGTGCAATTTCACTGTTTAATCAGAAGTCTTGAGTCCATCAAAGAACTAGTTCCCTAGATATGTGAACAGTTACTTTCCATACTTGTGGAGTGACCCCCGTTTCCCGGCTGAGCCCTGATGTCACTTGTCCTGTCCTACAGTTTCTAGGTTTCCCACTCTGGGCCACCACCTCTTGGCCTCTGCTCTGGCACAGCTACGCTGCTGGCTTCAGGTTTGTCATCTGTCTTGCTCTGTTAGGAGCTTCTTCTTTTTCCCTCCCCCACCTTGCTTTAACTTATTTTTTTGTGTTAAAGTTTTTCTTGTCAATTCTCAGCTCTTTCATCTTCTATAAATTTTAGGGTTAGAGCACCAAGTTCAATGTGAGATTCTATAGGATTTTAATAGGAATATCAATGGGGTTATCCATGGATTTAGAAATTATTAGTGGCTATGACATAGATTCCTTTTAAACATACACATTGCATATGTATATATACACATTTATATTTTAGACTTTAATATCTTTGATAAGGCTGTATGATTTCCCCCATAATGGCCTTGAAGTTTTTATTATATTTCTTACCATTTCTTATGTCTTTAATTGTTCAAATATTATTACTTTGTATCCTACTTTTGAAAAATTTAAACACTAAGGAAAGTTACTAGAATCACACAACGAACAATGGTAAGTTCTTCACCCAGATTCACCCACTGGGTGTCAGCATGTTTCCACCCACATTTGATGTAACCATCTATGACATATCATCTATCCATCCATCCATCCATTCTATCCAACTTATCTATCATCATCCATCTATCCATCCAATCCAACCTATCATCCATCCATCCATCCATCCATCCATTCTATCCAACTTATCTATCATCATCCATCTATCCATCCAATCCAACCTATCATCCATCCATCCATCCATCCAATCTAACCTATCATCCATCCATCCATCCATCATATCCAACCTATCATCCATCCATCCATCCATTCTATCCAAACTATCATCTATCATCCATCCATCCAATCATCTATCATTCATCTATCCATCCATCCATCCATCCATCCATTCATTCTATCCAACCTAGCTATCTATCATTCATCCATCCATCTATCCATCCATCCATTCATTCTATCCAACCTAGCTATCTATCATCTATCCATCCATCCATCCATCCATCCATCCATCCATCCATCCATCTATCCATCTATCCATCCTATTCAACCTACCATCCATCCATTCATCTATTCTATCCAACCTATCATCTATCATTCATCCATCCATCCATCCATCCATTCATTCTATCCAACCTAGCTATCTATCATCTATCCATCCATCCATTCATTCTATCCAACCTAGCTATCATCTATCATCCATCCATTCATCCATCCATACATACATCCATTCTATCCAACCTTTCTATCCAACCTTTCTATCCTATCATCTATTATCTATCCACCATCCATCTATCCTATATATGATCTGTGATCTGCCTATCTATCATCTATATCATCATCATCATCTATTCATCCATCCATCCTATTTATCCAATTTATCTATTCTATCATCTATAATCTATTTATTCATCTGTCCACCTGTACATCCTATCATCTATCCAACCATCTATCCCATCCTATCTGTCACCTATCATCTATGTATTCATACCTATCCTATCTATCCTATCATCTTCTATCATCTATTTATATCTATATATCATCTATTTCTCTATCATCTATCATATATGTATCATCATCTATCATTTATCTATCATCTGCATATCATCTATCATCTACCATCTATCTGCCTCCATCTCCCCACTTACACACCTACATACCCTGCCTAACCGTTCATCTAATATCTGCGCATATTTCTTTTGCCATCATCATTGCCCTTCCCTTCAGCTTCTATTAACTAAGAATAAATCCATTCTTCTATACAAACCCAGTAGAATTATCACACTTAGGAAATTTCACACTGGTGTAGTACTGTGGTCCAATATGCAGCCTATGTTTAGATGTTGCCAGCTATCTCTTGCTAGTGTTGACTTTAGCCTGTGCCCATTATCTAAGTCAGGATCTAATTGAGGGTTACATATCACAGTGAACTGTCGTGTGACCTTGGTCTTCTTTTATCTCGCTGTTGCTGGGACATTAAAACCTTTCCAGGTCTGGGAGTGTAGCTCAGTGGTAGGGTACTGCCTAGCTCGTGCAACCCTGGGCTTCCACCCCAGCACTGTAAAAACAAAAAAACCAGACCATTTTCCCCATGAGCCTCATATATGCTGTTAAAGAGCCCAGGCCCCTTGCTCTGCGGTGCCTCTCAGTCTGCCCTTGCTCATGTGCTTCCTCAATGTTAGGCTCATCTGCGCAGGGCACCATTCCATGATGCCCCTCGTCCTGTGACTGGGATGTGTGCTTAGCCACTTGACTCAGCTGCTACTTGCCAGGTGTCTCATTAGAAAGGTGATGTCCCCAGACACAGATCTGAAGGGTGACTCCCAGGGATTGGTGAGTGCCCCATTCCTCATTCACCTCATGGCTTCAGCATCCCATAAAGTCTCAAGGGTCTTTACCATGCTGAGGAAAACCAGGGGCTACATCCGTCATTTGTTCTTGTTTATCACGTGTTCTCAGTGTTGAGTCCTCCCACGCTCAGTAGTTTTAGGATCAGACGGACGAATAATTTTAAGTCAAAGAAGCACAATCCAGCCTTTCTTTGGACATTTTGAGGTTTAAGTGACCTGAATTCAGTTCATAGGACCCTCTTCAGGTGGCGTCTGGCTCTTTTCTGTTTGTCCACAATGGTTTCTGAGAAACTGATCGTTCCTTTAAAAGTTGCGCTTCTGATGAGATGTGGAGCTGGCGTGGCAGGGCCTCTATCCATCAGCCTGCGGGCTCTTCTCGGGGCTCTGACGTGTTGTGGAGCTGGTGTGGTGGGCCCTCTGTCCAGCAGCCTGTGGTTTCTTCTCAGGGCTCTGATGCGCCATCCGGAGGTTCTTTTGATTTTCTGTGTGATGATTCCACCATCTTTGCCCAGTGACGGGTTAATTTTGTGCCTCTGTCATCTTCTTTCTCCTGTCCACCTCCCGCGTAGGAGAAAGAAGTCTGCAGGCATGTGGTCATCTCCCTGACTTGGAAGTTTCAGCACCAAGTATGTTTGCCTGGGTTATTAATTGGTATACAATTTCCCATTAAGGAAGATTTCTTTTGTTTTTTAGTTACTAATTAAAAATACTGATGGGTTTTGAGGTTTATCAACTTGTTTTGCATTTAAGATTATTATAAATTTATTTTTTAATGTATTGATGTGGTAAATTACACTAATATTTTTAAAATGTGAACCATTGTTGCGTTACGGGTATCAACCTTATTTGATGCCTTTTAGTTCGGTTCTCTATTTAGTTTGACAATAATTTTTTGAACTTTTTGCACTTGAGATTGGCTGACATGTTCCCATCTCAATTTCCCTCTCTTTGCGTTACCTGGCTGTCTGAAACCACTTGTGTCTAACGGTTTGTGCTTTCTGTTCTTGAATGCACGGGAAAGCATTTTCATGGTAACCTGGGTCTGTTGGGCAAGTGGAGGCCAGTGGAGAAGGTTAAAATGCACATTTCTTTAGTGGGTAGGCACCCACCCAAGTGTCTGGGACTTTGAGCAAGGCTGGCAGCCATGTCATCCACGAGGGTCCTCTGGCCATGAGTCCAAACCCTCAGAGCAGTGTGGTGAAGGAGGCCTGGGAAACTGGATGTGGCCATAGGGAGTCACCGGCCCAGGTGCATGCGGAGGTCGGGAGCCTAAGGGCCCCTCCTTCAGACACTCATGGGCTCTGGGCAGCAGAGGATTCCAAGGATTCAGCAGGGGAGGAGCGAGGTGCATGGAAGGCCTTGCTGCCTGCAGCTGCTTTCTCCTCAGGTGCATGCTGAAGCACAGCTCACACTCCGACCCGCCACCAGCCTCAGGGCTGCCGGAGGTGTCTGTGTTACACTGAGAGCCTGGCTTCCCTTGCTCCGGGTTGCTTTCCAGGCTTGCCGCTGCTGTCAGGAAGGGCTATGAGAGTCCTCTGGAGGTTGGAGCTCTCCCCAGCTATGGGAGGTGTGAGTGCACATGTGACTGTGTGCATGTGTGAGGGTGTTTGCAGTGACAGAGCATGGGTGTGTGTGAATCCCTGTGAGCATTCCCACCCGTGCATGATGTCTGGATCCCCGTGAGCATTCCCACCTGTGCATGGTGTGTGTGGATCCCCATGGGTGTTCCCACCTGTGCATGGGTGTGGGTGTTCCCACCTGTGCACATGTGTGTGTTTCTCTGTGGGTGCTCCCACCCATGCATGGTGTGTGTGGATCCCCATGGGTGCTCCCAGCTGTGCATGGGTGTGTGTGAATCCCCGTGAGCATTCCCATCCTTGCATGGTGTCTGGATCCCCATGGGTGTTCCCACCTGTGCATGTGTGTGGGTGTTCCCACCTGTGCACATGTGTCTGAATCCCCGTGGGTGTTCCCACCTGTGCATGGGTGTGTGTGAATCCCCATGGGTGCTCCCACCTGTGCATGGGTGTGTGTGGATCCCCATGAGCATTTCCACTGGTGCACATGTATCTGAATCCCCGTGGGTATTCACACATGTGCATGTGTGTGTATATCCCTGTGGGCATGCCCACCTGTGCATGTGTGTGTGTGTATCTCTGTGGGCGTTCCCACGCATGCATGAGTGTGTGAATCCCTGAACTGTTCTCACCCATGCATGTGTGTGTGATTTCTGAGCTGTTCTCACCCATGCACTTGTGTGTGAATTCCTGTGGGTGTTCTCATCTGTGCACATGTGTGTGTGTATCTCTGTGGACGCTCCCACCTGTGCATGTATGTGTGAATCCCTGTGAGCATTCCCATCTGTGCACATATGTGTGTGAATCCCTGCGAGCATTTCCACCCGTGCATGATGTGTGTGGATCCCCATGAGCGTTCCCATTGTGTGTGTGCGCGTGTGCATGTGTGTGTGTGTATGTGTATGTCTCTCTGTGAGCGTTCCCACGTGCATGTGTGTTCATGTGAGTGCAGTGGTGGAGGAAGTGTGTGTGTGTGTGTGTGTGGCAGGGTTGGGGCAGCCAGAAGGCAGCCCATCCCCTGACAGCCCCACTGGCTGCCTGGGGGGAGCCCTCTCCCTGGAGGTTTGCTGCTCTTTGTTCTGCTGTCCCCCCTTGCTGAGAGCTGAAACCCTCTTCCTTTCCTGAGATCCAGATGAAATGCCTTCTCTCCCCTGTATCCCAGTCGGAATAAACACTGCTTCCTGTTTAAGCCTGGACCATCTGCCTTGAATTATGCATGTGTGCAGGGAGTGCTCCTTCAGGAGGCTGGCAGCTCATTTCCTTTACGTTTCCCCCAGTGGCACTCCACCCCAGGACCCCGGCGGTGTCTGGCAGGAGAAGGTGCTCAGTAATTACTTATTAGGGAAGGGCATTCGCTGTGTCTCCTGATTTGGATGTCAGTGGCGCTGTGAAATTCAGGGACCAGCCAGGCAAGCCTTTGGTGAGGAAGCTGTGCTTCCTGCCTTTTGCCTGGGGGCTAAAACAACCCGTTCCCTTTCATCACCTGTCTCTCGCTTCCCACCTTGATCTGGCGCCCGCTCGCCTCCCTCCTTTCTGACAGGCCTCTGTGCCCTCTGTGTCCTCCCTGGACTCTGAGCACACACGCAGGTTGTTCCCACGCAGAGTGCAGGGCTTCATGTGCAGCCACAGAGCCCAGCTCCAGACCCGGGTGCTGGAACCATCTTTGCCACATTCCGATGCTTGTCACATCTTCTTGAATTAATGCAGGGGCTTGAGAGATGATTCCTGAACCCTACCATGCCTCAGATTATCCCAAAGGGTGTTGCAAGTTTTCAAAACAAAGTTAATTGCAATTCATGGTAATCGCACACATACTTAATGCGACACCACACCTTGAGTTTGAATGAATACCACAAAATCCAAATGGCAAAGCTCCTGGAGGAGAAGGATGCAGGGCTGAAAAGAAGAGTCTCCAAAATGGGAGGGCTTTGCGCACACGGGGGTCAAACCTGCCTGAGGGATCCAGTCTGCCCTGCCTGCCTCCAGCTCCAGGGGCCTGGGGACCCACGCTGTCCTGAGCACAGTTTCCTCAGCTCGGCTGCTCAGTCTCTGAATCCCAGGCCCCCAGGGTCGTGATGTGTGTTTTAATGAATTGCATTCAACTTGCATTCGCCCTGACTAGAGGTCTACAATATCCCAGGACTGTGGAAATACTGATGATTTGGGTCCTTTGTCCAACACCTAGAGATGGAAGCCCTCCCTCCTTGCTCCTGTCTGCATCTGCAGAATATTCTGGCCCCAGCCTCCGTCCCAGGGACCCGAAGACCAGTCCAAACTCCCCATTGCCTTTGTTCAACACCCTCTAAGTGCTTTGCTTCCAGTTTTCTCAGGATAGCCACTGGGCACATGGGCAAGGCCTGGGAAGGGAGGACGGGGAGAGGGGCCGTGGCCTCTACCCACCTTCCACTGCATGGAGAGCGCTCCATCCTCCCCCGCTCCAAATCACTCTTCATAGCCAACCTTGGCACTCCATGTGGTCCCCTCCATCTCTGCTGGAAGGTTCCTTCACGTGGAGCTCTCAGTGAACACCCAGTGGCAGGCTACAAGCCTTCCTGCCTCCCCTCCATGCCATCCCCCTCCATTCTCAGTGCATCTCACACTTTGTGCCTTCTCTTGGATTTCTTGCTGCATGTGGGGGGCTAACAGGTGCCTCCTTCCTAGACTGTGAATTCCTCCAAGGTCAGGGACCCCCTCAGCCATTGTCCAAATGGAGACCCGTTGGGAGGTCACAAGAGTGGCGCTCACCTAAGGTCTACAGGCCCATGTGCAGTCTGGGATGGCCCAGGCAAGCGGACCGTGGACGCCTTGCAAGGAGACAGGCAGGTCCGGTGACATCTGAGCTGCCCTGAGAGTAGTGCAGGGACAGGTACATGGAGTAGGGAGGAAGAGAATACTGCTGTCACCGACACAGGGAGGTGGCATCTTGAGCAGCAAGGGGATTTCCACATCAAACCTTAGACCATGGAAATGAGGCTTGCAGATCTCTTGGTGCCCGCAAGAGCAGATCAGCATACGCTGGAGTGAGCAAAGAGACCCCTTAGTCTGAAGACCTCATTTCCTGATAATGAAACAGAGCCCAGAGATGGGATGGGGAACACAGACCTCCGGCTCCTGAGCAGGAGCACTTCCTGCTCAAACGGCCTAGTAACAGCGAATTCAGCTGTGGTCTAATGCATGGGTTTATGAACATAGGTGCTGACCGAGTCACGGACCACAGCTTGATGGGCGCGGAGTGCTGTGATTGGACACTTATCTGGCCTCAGCACACAGAGATGCCAAGAGCTGCTAGCGGGCACGCGGTTCGGCAGCGCCAACGCCCCTGCTCCATCTCGGCTCCACAGCACTCCTGCCTACAGTCATGTCTGCTGGAGTGTGTGCATGTGCGTGTGTATGCGTGCTCATGCTTCACCTTCACGAAGGATGGACACAGCATGCGCCACCCTGTCCTCCACCTCATGTTGCTGACCCAGGTAGGGATCCAGGCACTCCTGGTTCTCAGAATGCTATCCTGCTGGGCAATGGCCTTCTTCCAGTGCCTGATCTATGTAAGGTCCTGTAGTAAGGTCAGGGGGAAAGATTCATCTCTCCCCATGAGGATCTTAGCAAAGGAACTGGAGAGAGAAAACTCAATTTTTATGACTGTAAAAGTAACATGGGGATTTAAGTTGAAAATGACAGAGGAATGACAAATCTAAGAATTCCTATTCCAAATCAAATGAAATGCAGTAGAAAACAGCAACAGTAAATAAAAGCGCACTGCTAACAATTAGAAATTAGTCTTCACTCACTCATGTTGAAGTGGGTGTCTCAGGGCAGGACTGGAACCCTGGAACGTCTCTACTGTGGTCCCCTGGGACCAGCCCTTCAGTCCCCTGGTGGTTGGCGTAAGGAATGAAGGTGACTCAACGGAAGGTTGGCACGTCACCCCACCCCCGTTGGGAGGGGGAGTAGACAGTGTCCCCAGACAGATGCGAGCAGAAAGGTCAGAGGGCAACCGTGGCTATGGGCCACGTGTCCTCACACCAAGAAACACCTGAATCCTAAGCTGGAGTGGCGGGGCACATGCCCTAGGTACACTGCAGTAACGATATCAAGGGAGAGAGGAGAGGAGGGAAAGAGGATTCGCGGGGGACTAAAGTGCATGTATGATTGCGTCAAAATGAACCCCACTTTTCTATATGACTATAATGCATTACTAAAGCACTAAAAACATTATGAAGGACAAAGGGAACCTTAAGAGCTGAGAGGAAGGAGAGGGAATCCCAGGTAACCTAAAAGGAATAACAAAATGAAAGTTACCTCTGCATTACCAACAACAGAACCACAATGGTGGAAGACAATGTGGTGTCTTCAGGAATTGGAAACAGTTGATAATTGGCTGGGGACCCTGCACACTGTTGACTAATCCAAAGTGAGGGCAGTACACAGACCTGCTCAGCTATGGAAAATGTCAGAGAGAGAAAGAACTACTAGAGGATGTATTCCAGCACAGAGAAAAGCGAACAGATGGAAAGAACTGGCAGGAAAAGCAATGGTAGTTAAAGAAATAAGTAAATCACGTTGATATAAAAATGCTATTGGTATCACTTCCTAACTTCAAAACCCAATGGATTGAAAAAGGTAGACAATGAATGCGAAATTTGGGAGAGGAACTTCACAGGAAAGTGATAGGCTTGTAAGTGTATTTTGAAGGAGTATGGAAATAGTCTAATTTTGTATTTTGTTAGAAAAATACAAAAGGAATGTGAGTTAGAAAATACAGAAGTAATTACTAAAATGGTAGAATTGAATACATGACTTCTAAACAAGTAAAGGAAAAATAGGAATCGGAAAGATGATCCATCAGATGAAAGAAAAACAAAGCAGCAAAATTCGAAATATTATATAGGAAATGCAGCAGAAGGTGGCAGAAATACACTAGCAACCTCGATAACTGAAAACAGAGACTTAACAGTAAAAACCCTGCTCTATACAATTTATGACACATGCTTAAAACACAGTCACACTTAAAAGTTGAAGACATAATAATGGGAAAATATTACCAGAAAAATGTTAACAGAAATAAAATCAAGATAGCTATTTTAAAAAGGGATAAAATACATTTTAGGTAAACATTATGGAGAAGACAGATGATTAAAGAATTAATCTGTTAGTATCTCATCATAATTACAACTTTGTGTGCACCTGACTTTATAGTTTTGTAAGGTATGACACAACTCAATATAAATAAGTACAAGTAAAATTGAGAAACCAATAGTCGTAGTGGGAGCTCCTAGCAAGTGTTGCTTAGAAGCTGATGGACGAGGTTCACAAAAGGTGGTTAGGTCACAGATGAAGCAACAGTTAGTCTTGCTCACACACCCACATGTGCAAGCCAGAAGCAGAGAATGCACACGTTCATTAGGAATAAAAGATCTAAAATATTGTTTATGAATTGTATCAAAAGCAAGTGCTCAATAAATCCAAAAAATTTATACAGAAAAGTTGCATCATCTTCATCTACCATAGCACAATAAAACTACGGGAAGAAGGGGAAGAACTTCTTCCGCCCACAATCATGCATTTGGAGATCAGGCTTACATGTGTAGAAAGAGCCCATACCCATGGTATGGTCGCGTTTGTGTGTGAGAGACTCAGGCACATGCACATGAGTGTGTTTGTGCGCGTGCATGTGTAAGGATGCACAAGGTCACATCTGTGGTGTGGGCGGTCACGTCAGGACAGAGGTTGAGCATTTACATTTTTAGGGAGGCTTTTGGTGATCATCACCTTTCCATGCTATTATAGATACAGGCATATGTGATGTCCATCTAATTACATTACATTCTTTTAGATTCGTTCCTACAATACAGAAATATGGTTTCATCATGAAAATCTAAACTATGTTTTCAAGGTGAATCAAATGAAAACGTGACATTTTAGTATTAAACAACACTGAATGCACTAGTCATCAAAATAGCTAAGGGAGGCGCACAGTCTTAAATATACATGGTTAAAATGATTAATTATTAATATAAGTTCTAAATTAAAAAAAGAAAATAAACAATCAAATAATTACAAATAAAGTGTGAGGGAGAGTATAGCAAACACAAAGGCAAAATTAATAAAAGAGAAAACAAAGGATAACTATAGAAGGATTAAAAATTAATTTTTCCAAAAATGAAAATGAAGATTTTGATTTAAGTTAAAGGACAGAAAATGCACACAAAGCAATATGAAAAGCATACAAGCAGACATAGTGATAACCGTGAACCCCGCTCTGTGCAGCCCCTGCGTGCTCAGAGTGCCCAGGGTGGTGTGGTGGATGGCGTTGGTTCCCGTGGGCAGCCCCTGTGTGCGTGGAGTGCCCAGGGTGGTGTGGTGGACGGCGTCGGTTCCCGTGGGCAGCCCCTGTGTGCGTGGAGTGCCCAGGGTGGTGTGGTGGATGGCGTTGGTTCCCGTGGGCAGCCCCTGAGTGCTCGGAGTGCCGAGGGCAGGATGGTGAACAGCCTTGGTTCCCGTGGGCACAGGACATGCGCTGGCTGACCTTGACGGATTGATGGGCAGCGAGTTTGTCTGGGCCAGGGGTGTTCAGTGCACACTGGGATGCCTGGGAGGCTGCAGGTGGCACCGGCCCCAGGTATCTCTGAGGCAGTCATGCCCAGGTTAAGCCTGTGTACCTGAACCTGTGAGAACACAGAGTCAAAGAGGAGCTCAGGGCTCGCCCACTCCTTCTCTTGATAATGTCCATTTGTGAACCAAATAGGCTGCGATTCCCTCTTCCCATCATCTCCTGAGCCAGAATCTGAGAACAAGGCCAGTATAGAAAGCAGCCATGAGAGAGGGCAGAGCTGGGCAGATGGGGCTCCAGTGCTCTAATGGGTCCGGTTTGGCCTTGTGCAGGCCAGGCCCAGGGCACACTGGCACATGAATATTTTAAGGGTTTTGGTCTGCTATTGATTTGTGGCCTGTCAGTATCCAACCAGTTAATCTAATTTGATGCAAAAAACAAGGAATCGTGAGCAACACAGATGTCTGTGAGCAGGGGTGGGGGTGCTACGTGGTCACAGGGAGCGCAGGGCGGCCGCCAGCCACTCTGTGGGAAGCCACCAGCCACCCGCACAAAGTTTTTTTTTTTTTATTAGATGAATATAGAGTTACAATTGAGGGGGGAATCATTGTCAAACAATCAAGAACAAATGTACATATACATAGTTATCCAAGGCTAATGCCATGTCATGGATGACCCCCTTGGGTTCCCCATGTTGCTCTTTCCCCCAGAAGAACCTCTGAGTTAAATGGATACCTAGTGGAGGACAGAGATCTCCTTCTGAGATGGTTCCCCCATATTCCCACCCTCCAGTCTCCTGGATATCCTTCCTAAGCCCTCCCCCCACCCTGTCCCCCACCCTACGCCTCCAGGTATCCTAGGCCATCATCCCCTGTTTGCGTAAAGAATCAAACTTTTCTCTGTGTGTAAAATGATGGAATGAGTCTATTCATCTGTAGAAAAATCTGAATTAAGAAAACACAACTGCCATACTCAAACTAAAGGTTCACTGCCAATTTCTAAGTTTGTTGTCCACATATACTTAGTTTTCTAAAACAGGGCTTTGTTCCTGCTCCCCGCTGCCACCCACCCCAAAGCTGCGTGCTGGGGCAGCAGGGAGCACGGTTCTAGCTCTCTGGTCTCCATCAGCAGGCTGTGGAGCTCAGCTTCTTCCATGCTCTCTGATCAATGCCACTCACTCCTCATTCTTTACAGATGTCTTAAGAAGTTGGAAACATCAGCGGTGACCAGCACTTGACTGAAGTGGCAGCAACTCAGGCAAGCCTGTGGTTGCCATTGTTCAAACCGGAGTTGGTGCTACGACATGCAACCCTGGGTCAGACAATGTGTCCTTTTGAAGGACAACCTGTGTCCTGACCACATGGCACTAGGTTCCCATGTAAGGACATGAAGCTTTGTGAACAGCAACTTCTGTGCGTGGAACACTGCTTCTGAGCGTAGAAGCTGGACCCTGGCAGCTGCCATCTGCCATCTGAACTGCTTCCTATGTAGGTGAGGAGTCCGGTTCTGGGAAAGCCGTCACCAGCTGAGAAGACGTTTTAAGGTGAAGTGAGAAGATCTAATAGAATTCCAGAAGGCTCCCAGCACTCCTCCCCAGGGCTGGGTGTGACAAGCAGGACCCCTTTGATGTGACTGTGACACTTCCTGGATAGGGTCCTGTTGTAGGACAGAGGTGACAGCATCATCTAGTGCTCCAGCTTCATCCAGAGCTCTTGCTGGGCTGGAAGGACCAGCTATGTGTGACCTGCTCCACAGCCACCTCCAGGATCTGAGCTACCAGGGACCTTGCCCGGGAAGGACCAGCTGTGTGTGACCTGCTTCATAGCCACCTCCAGGATCTGAGCTACCAGGGACCTCGCCCTGGAAGGACCAGCTGTGTGTGACTTGCTTCATAGCCACCTCCAGGATCTGAGCTACCAGGGATCTTGCCCTGGAAGGACCAGCTGTGTGTGACCTGCACCACAGCCACCTCCAGGATCTGAGCTACCAGGGACCTCACCCTGGAAGGACCAGCTGTGTATGACCTGCCCCATAGCCGCCTCCAGGAGCTGAGCTGCCAGGGACCTTGCCCTTCAGCCTTGAGCAAGTGCATAGGTCAGCAGCTTGCAGGAGAAGACGCATCCCGTGGAGGCCCTGATTTCACCCTCTCAAGATCCTGAATGATAGCCCAGCTGCCGGGGCCAGAGACTTAGCCCTGGGGACGGCAAGGCCGGGATGCCTGTTGCCTTAAGCTGCTGAGTTTAGGGTGTTTGCTGTGCATCAAAAGAAAACCAGCGTACACCCCAGCTGCTCAGAAAGCAGAAGAGGCGGGTTGGGGATTTAGCTCAGTGGCAGGCAGAGCACCTGCCTAGCAAGCGCAAGGCCCAGAGTTCGGTCCTCAGCCCTGGGGGGGTGGGGAGTGGAAGAGGCTCCTGAGCGGTTTTGTTTTAAATTAGTCTTTGACATTCAAACAGCTGTGTATCAGAAACGTTTTGAAAGGATGCTGGAGGCACGCACTTTTCTTTCTTGCCGTTACAGTTCCGCAGACGCTTGCATAGCATTTACAGGGTGCCAGGTATCAAAGGCGACCCGTGGGTCATTTAGAGCATGTGGGTTGTGGCCATTTTGTAGGATTTTGGAGTCTGAGGAGGCCCTGGGGCCGATCACCGAGGGTACGGAGGTGTGACTGAGCTGATCCTGCTGTATCAGCACAGTTAAAAGCTTTTAAACGTGAGCCTCTGGTCCCGCAGTTGTGGGAAGCACCTGCACCTGGTTCCTTAGGCCTCCCCTCACCTGTCAGCCTTCACTGCCCATGGGAACCCCAAGAAAGAGACATGTTTGAGGCTATTGTGCAGGGGGTCACAGCCTGGCTGGGTCTGGTGACTCGTCAACTCCCCTGTGGAGGAGGAAGTTCATCTGGGTGCCTGACATCCGAGCCCTTGACCTGTCCACTCCACCTGTAGACAGGGCCATGGTGGGTGTTGCCCAGGGCACGAGGTGGCTCTCAGGGAGCCTGGCCCCACCGTCCTGGCACTGTGAGCAGAGTTCCCTGAGAAACTTCAGGAGGAGACGAGAAGGACAGGAGGTAGCTTCTGGCTGCCCAAATCATGTTGGCAAGGAGGCCTCAGGACAGAAGCGGTTTCCTGCAGGGGAGGGTGAGGTGGGTTTCTGCTGACCAGTAAGGGGCAGTGGTGTCCACCAAGGGAAACTGTCACCGTTTTGGTGCTTTGGCCACCAAGTTGTCCTCACGATTCTGCACTTTGCTCCGCTCAGTTGACCACTTTACAACCTTCGGAGGAAACTGCTGGGGTGAACCTGCCACAGCAGGCCTGGCTCTCTGCGCCGTCCTCCCCACGCTGCTAGCACCTGCACTCCTGCGGCCAAGAGGAAGCAGGGACTCGGGGCAGGAGTGATGCAGGCCAGCGTCCTGTGTCAGGTGGGGACCCTGAAGCACTCACTTCTGGGAGCCAGAAGGGCCTGCAGGCCAAGGTGGCACCACCCAGGACTTTCACTCACTTCCCTTCCAACAGGTGCATTCTGCATCTCCCAACTGGTCTGAGCCCTTGTCTCCAAGTTTATGAGCCTTCTGTCACTGTGATAAACTGCACAAGGAAGCCAGCTTCAGGGAGGAAATAGTGACTGTATCTTCTGTCTCAGAGGTCTCCATGGCAGGCTTGGTGACATCATGGTGGAGCAGGTGGGGAGCACCGTGGCTCATGGTCTTGGAGGTCTCTGTGGCAGGTGTCCTTGCATTCCTGTCACCTGTGGTGACATCAAGGGGAGCAAGCTGCTTACCCCTGCAGCCAGTTGCAGAGAGAGCTCGCTTTTATACCAGCAGCCCTACAAGGCAATGTGCTGGGTCCACCAGCACGTGCATCCACTGAGGAGATCTGAGCTCTCTGGAGCCGTCCACTTCCCCAAAGTCCATCTCTGAGCACAGCTTTTGGGGATTTTCCAGGTCCAACCCAGAGCATCTGAGACACTCCACTCGGACACCAGATGTCCTCATCTGGGTTGGCTGCAGTGCAGATAGGACGGATCTTCTCTGTGGTGCCAGCTGCGTTTGGCCAGATGGGCAGGCATGAGGGTTGAATGAGGATCAGCCTTCTCATTAAGTCTAAATTCATCATAAATATGCTCTAGCATCTCCTCTTTGTAAGGAGAAGCTAGAAAACCACTTTCATCTGCACGGTTTTTCTCCAGGCTTCTAGATTCTCCAGTGTCACTGAAGAGGTGCACGGCGGAGTGATGTCTTCACTGCTGGACAGTCTAGCGCCAGAAGGCCTTGCACGGTGAAGCCTCACTGACCACCATTGCTGGAGGACACTGCTCCTGGCCGCGGAGGGCTCAGCACACGGCAGGACAGCACTGTGACCACAGTGGTGAGGTTCTGTCCGGGCGGCCTCTCTGGTGCCCTCTGTTTCCCCAGGATTTGCTGTGCTGAAGCCTAGGTTGAGGCAGAGGAAGTCCTGGGAGTCCTGGTTGCTCACTAAAAGGAATATCGCGTTTCTACTTTGTAGAAATGAGAAACGTCTTAAAATCACACATCTGCTCACACAACCGCACATCTCTCTGATTCCCGTGGCACATGGTTTGAGGGACAGTGCAGCCCTGAGCCCCTCAGCATCCTGACTCTACCCCATCTGCACGGTGACACCAGAGCTTCAGCGAGCCACAGGCTGCCATGGGCTCTTCACAGCCATGGCCAGTACCATGGAAATGCCCAGCTCTGCACCAAACCAAGTCTGCTGCAAAACAGAAGAAATCACGCCACTGAACACACAAGTTCTTAGGTGAACAGGAAGCTTCGCTTCTATGCTACCTTCCGAGAGGAGATTGCTGTGCTGACGAACCTGGGTGTGTGGGTGAGAGTGTGTGGATGCGGAGTCAAACACAGCTCTGGCTCTGGGGATGTCTTGGGCAAGGAAGCCTGTTCCATTCCCTGGCAGGGAGAGGCAGTAGGTGCTCTGCCTGGGCACGAATCTCTCTTCCAGGCTGCATCGTGCCTCCCTTGATTTCTTTTTACCCTCTCTTAAATTAATTTTAAAATTTCTAGGTACCTTCCCTTAAATGTGTTTTAGTAAATTACGAAGCGTGCCAGGCAATCCTGAGTTTTTGTGCCTGATGACCTCAATCTGTAGACGAATGAGCATGTGTGTTAGCAGCTTTGTGGGCAGAGCCCGTGTCTCCATCTTCGCTCTGCTGGGCCTGCCTGGCACAGTGCCAACTTGATAACAATGGTCAGAGTGGTGGTCTCTCACTTGTAATTTTGGCTCCACCAGTTGGACAGGTTTCTAAACTCCCCAAGCTCCTTTCTCTGGGAAATGGGCATAGCAATAATTTATATGTCATGGTCTTATTGTAAAAGAAGAAATGAATCAAGGCTTGCAAAGCACTGAGAATTACGGTGGCCAGAACCCAGGCTCCCGAGGCTTGGCCATCTCAGGTCCCGCTAAGCAAAGCATTGGGCGCAGGGCTCATTTGTGGTGCTCAGCTTGCTCTTAAGCAGAGATCTGGCCCTTTTGGTGTTGTGCTGGGTTGCTCTGAGGTCTGCCAGATGCTTGTCTTTCGTTATACACTGAGTTAGACAAGGTAGGCGGAGCGAGGCAAGGAAGCCCGTGTGTAAAGCAGCCTGGTCGGTAGTGGAAAGCTGGCTCTGCGGAGTCTGCACCCTCAGGTGGTCCCCAAGACAATGTGTCCCTCGCAGGATGTGTCCCTTACAGGATAAGTCCCTTGCAGAGTGTGTCCCTTACAGAACGTGTCCCTTACAGGATGAGTCCCTTACTGGGTGTGTCCCTTACTGGATGAGTCCCTTAAAGGGTGTGTGTCCCTAGCAAGGTGTGTCTGCAGCTTGCAGAGAGCTTGCCCAGAGCCGGGAGCATGCTCTGCACGTGTCTGGACGTTTGAGGATTAAATGAAACCAGGCCAGTGCAGGTGGCAGAGGCCTGCCCATGAACACTCCCTTTGCCCTTCTCTTCACAGCCCAGGTGGAGGTCCCCTCATTACTGGGACAATTCTCAGCAGCTGGATTAAGAAGGCCAGAGGCCACAGAGGATGACCCTTCCACCATGTCAGTCCCAGGTGAGGCCAATAAGCTTCAGGGGTTTTGAGGTGTCCACCTTGTCCATCATGGTGTGGCCTGGCCATGTAGTGGAGATCCCAGATTGTGGCTCAGCAGGGGATACCGTCCCTGTGGCTGGTGGCCCATGGGAGTCTGATGAGGCTTGTGGCAAAAGGAGCAGGGGGAGGGTTTTGCGATCCTGCCAGAGTAAGATGTGCCAGGAGGATGGTCCGCCTGGCTGAAATGGTTCCCTGGGGACTGTCCCACTTTGCAGAAGGGTGGCCAAGGAGGAGCTGAGAGCTGACCTCAGGCACCTGGGTCAAGGGAAGGCGGGTAGGAGTGCAGGTGTGAGGGTGGCCCTGGGGTGGTGAGAGCGGCTCTGGCCTCTGGGGCTCTGCAGCACAGCTCTGGAGTCTTGGGCTAGGCGGGCCTTCAGTGGGCACGAGGCAAGAATTTCCAGAGCTGAACATGGGGGCTTTGGGGGCTCTCAACCCCGTGTTGAGTAACTCAGGCCTTGGAGGGAACGTTCTCGGCACGGTTCTGGAGGCTGGAAGCCCCACAGTGAGCTCCAGACCTGCTGAGCGACCCTGCCCAGCTCAAGGACAGTGCCTGCCCTCTCTGTGCTCGCGTGGTGCAAGGAGGCAGCTCCTGGGTCTCTTCTTCACAGGCACTGATGCCATCATGAGGCTCTGCCCTCATCACCTAGTCACCCCGGAGACCCTCTTGCGGGTGCTCTCCAGCGTAAGAATTCGGGGGCACTGTTTTGCCACAGAGCTCCGTGTGAGCTCAGGCTGATGAAGCCTGTGTGTGCACTAAAGCTCTGTTCT